>CM070009.1:37569243-37681312 GCA_036247105.1 Cirrhinus mrigala | reverse complement strand
GTGGCGCAAAAAGGGGGTATGCAGTATATGCAGTGCATTTTGCCAAAATCATTCTGTGAAAATCTTCTTTAAAAGCATTATAAATAAGCAAAAGCTAGTTGGTAAAATAATGTAATGAAATGTTTTTATTTAAAGGGGTCATAACATGGATTTTTTATTTATTATTATTATTTTTACTATGTTCCTTGAGGTTTTACTTATAATGTTAATAAACTTTTTTGCACAATAAATAAATAAATTTGTGGAAAAATGATTATTTTCAACCCCCTGCCTGTTATGATTGGCTAATGTCATTGCATAGGAAACAGTATCAATGCCACCTCGCTACTGCATGAAAGTGTTTAGACAAAATTATTAAAATAAAACTGTCATTTCCAGACAAAGGATTATGAGATCATTTACTTACGGTTTGATGCAGCTGCAGTCTAGTACCGCTTCTCTCAACATGTACTCTTTGTGAACTTTCCATGACACTGTGCCCTGTTTACAAAACAAAATGATTCGATCAATCCTCTGACACAATCTGGGATGCCATTAAAAATATACTATCCACTTGTTTCTTATGCCGGGATTCTTCTGATATCTGTACAAAGACGCGAACGAGCTGTTTAAACCAAACGCCAAAAACTCTCGTCCAGATTCACAAATGCTTCATAAACATCAAATTTAATAGTTAAACATGTTTATGTTCAAGGGCATACATTTCATCTAACAGTAGGGGGGGAACAATAAACATAAAATTTCTCAAGGGCAATTTTGGAAGGGGACACAATAATACAGTCATAATTGTACTTGCAAGCACAGATATGTGTGCACAGCATATGTATGTAGTATGGAGACTGTGTTTAAATATGAATTTGGTTCATAGGTTCACCATGCGTCATATTATAACTGTTTAATTATTTTGGATCCTCCACATAGTATTTTAAGGTTTCGTCTGGGACTGAGGAGGTCTCTAATTTAGATATTCAACCACAGCACGCCCACTGATCTGCCACTTAACATCATATTGAGCAAAACACATCGGTAGGTCTACAATATTAGCCTAATATCAGTTCACACACATGCTTATCGCCATGTTAGCTGTAGTGGGTGACAAGCTTGACAAATGTATAACCACTCATAGAAAAAAAACATCGGATATCACAATTTTTTGTCATGACTAATTTATTAATGATCCAGCATCATTGGTATTAAAGAGAAGGAATCACTTCACCTGATGTTTAAAGTTAATAAAATGGCCTTGACAGCCTAGTTACTTACACATAACTACTAATGAACTTTGCTCTTTCCCAGTGGACTGGACTTTTGTATCGGTAAAGGGGGAAAGCAGGCAGTGGACCAAACTACTGTGAGGCAAGGACTCAAAACATTTCTGAACTTAACACACTTTTTTGCGTTCATATTGTTTTACTATACACAATCATTTTAAGTATGTGTCCATAATATTATTTAGAATACATAGAGCTTGTAATAATATTTTTAGGGGGGACAACCCTCAAATGGGTGGGTCCTGTCCTATCCTATCCTATCCAAGATCATTGGTACTGAAGAAAGGGAAGGTGAAGGATAAACTAAGATTTCACATGCAGGCACAGCCATCCCAACTGTTATGGAAAAGCCATTCAAGAGTCTAGGCTAGTTGTTCGACAGTTCTTTAAGAGACACAAGATTGATTTGAGAATTCTGTGGCCCCTTCTTGTATATGCCGTACCGATTACAACAGTTGAGATCTTGGAGTGGAAAGTTAGTAACTACCTTAGGAGATGGCTGGGGTTGCCGAAGAGCCTGAGCAGCACCTAGCTTTATGCACATCAAAACTAGCTGCAGCTACCTTTCAAATCTTTAGAGGAAGGATTCAAAGTAACAAGAACTAGAGAAGTGTTACAATATAGGGACGCCACACGTGAACCTCAGCAGAGGGAAGGAAATGAACAGCCTTGTTCAGGAGGTGGTGAGAGCAACTGTGGAGGAGATTAGATCCTGCAGGGCAGTGGGAATGAAACAACAAAGACCCTGGACAGGATGGAAGAAAGCAATAGATAGGAAGGTTACCTGGACAGAGCTTTGGAAGGCCGACCCACAACGTATTCAATTTCTCATCTTGTCAGTGTACAATGTCCATCAAAACTTCACTTACGGGGAGAAGTAGAGTCACCAGCATACCCACTATGCTCCAAGTGAGGAACCCTGGAACATATATTGAGCTGCTGCCCAAAGGCACTTGGAGAAGGGTGGTGCTGATGGAGGAAAGATCAAGTCCTGTAGATTATTGCTGAAGCTATCAGCACAGAGTTGAAAGGGCAAAGCGGTCCTGACCTTCCAAGCAGAGAATTAGTTTTGTCAGAGCTGGAGAGTGGGCTACTTCAAAGAACTTCCTTGAGAAGATCGCTTGGAAGAAGCTTTAGCAAGGAAGCTCTCCAAGTATGAAGGACTTGTCAGCAACTACAAGCAGGCAGGATTGAGAATGAGGTGCATCCCAGTTGGTTGTAGGGGATTTGCAGCATGTTCCTTGGCCAGAGCCTACAAAGAACTGGCCATTGAGGGAGCGAGCAGGAGGGCAGCTATAAACAGCACTGCTGAAGCTGCACTAGGAATATACAAGTGTCGGATCGGGGCACAAAAACCTGATCAGTACATCCTTAATATTGATAATGATGGTTTTGTTTTTCTATATATGAACAAAATGACTAAAATATTGTGTAAATATTAATAGTATGGTTAACTGGAATGAAATATAGATAAACTAGTTGTGTGACTTTTTAGACAAGTATTTCCTTATTTGTGATTTAAACTATTTGTATTTCCACCCAGGCAGACATGTTGCAGAAACAATTTACTGGTAGAAATCTGTGACGAAAAATTCAGCGCACACTTCCAAACTGTCGGTACGTCCAGAGTTAAGGTCCAGTGAAGCTCCCTGCCTAATAGCTCGCCTCTTATCCCTCTTGGAACCTTCTCCAAGCTCTTGAAATTTTAAGACAAGATTACTGCATTGCTCTACTGGCGGGCTGTCCAGCCAGCAAGACTAAGCTTCTGCATATGATCCAGAACCCGGCAGCACCTCTGCTCTTCAATCAACCAAACAGAATCCACGTCACACCATCTTGATCTCACTCCACTGGCTCCCAGTAGCCACGAGAAATTTAAGGGTTTAATGATGACTTTCAGGACTGCCACTGGAACTGCACACCGATTCCTCAATGCACTGCAGCAAGTATCAGGAGCTCCCTCCCACAAGTTATGGATCCAGTAAATTATCTCTGCCACATGTCACACAAATAAGGAAATACTTGTGTGAAGAGTACTTTTGCACAACAAGTTCATCTTCATTTCATTACAGTTTACCATACTTTTAAACATATACACAGTCTTTCAGTCATTGTTCATATATAGACAAATGAAACAATCATTATATATAGCCTACAAACTGATGTATATAAGTTATTACCATAATAATAACAAACAAATAAAGACAGAAACAGCACATCACCAGAAAAACAACACGTTAAAGCTCTTACAATTTCTTACTTCAGTGTCAGGTGATTTTAAGAATGTGAAACACTTCTACACCACACCCTATAAACAGACATACATTTGGCAGAGAACTTTCATTTGCAGCTCATGATCGAATTGATGAAACAGAGAGGATTTCCATACTCAGGTTTGATTTCATTACTTAATAACTAAAATTATTAATACTGTACAATTAATATTAAAATCAATCATTTTCAGCTCATGTTTGAATTGATGAAACAAAGAAATTGTTTGCATAGCTTTAATTTTATTATTTTATAACTAAAATGTATAGTACTGTACAGGGCTATTCAATTAGCTTTGTTTGAGGGCCGGATTATCAAACTGAAAATTTGAGTTGGGCCAAAGGTGGTTGCAGGTTGTGTGTGGGTGCTGGCGTGAACATGAGTGTTTGAGGCGGTGTCAGCAATCTCCATTTAGCCTGTTTAGCTGAGCAAAACAGTTCATTGTCTTGCCGGATGTTATAAACTGGTATTTGTATTTAAATTATCTTACATTTATTAACATACTTCTAAACACACTAATTTCTAGCGCAACTGTCTTACCATTTACTGCACTTTATAATGTGTATCACACATCAGATGTGAAACGCTGTGGTTAATGAACTGAAGTTCATTAACCACAGCGAAGGTGTGAAAGTAAAGACACAAGACACAAGCCTTTTTTTCCAGGAATATAGAATATATTAAAATATTTATTGAAATAATATATAGAATATATTGAAATAACTTAGGTTAAATATTTCAAAATGGTTACCAATGGGTAAGTTTAGGGTTAGGAGTTGGTTAGGACAGCAATTAAGTGTATACAATTAAACAACTACATATTTCCCTAAAAATAATAAGAATTGAACAGAGAATTGAATAGCAAGTGCTATTAAATAGTATGAGCCACTAATACATACATATATGCAAAAAATAAATAAATAAAATAAAATAATACATATAAACTATAGGGTCCTAGAAATGCGGTCCTAAAACTGCAGTCTCCGGTTGTGCAGGAATACCCTTCTCAGCGTTAAGCCTCTGGGGTCGTCAAATGTGCCGTTATTTTTGATCGTACAGATAAGAGCAATACATTCAAATCTGTAAAGCCCTACTTTTGTTTGTATACACTCATAATTACAAAAAAATGCTGTGCTTTTGTAAATAAAGTAAACAAACAGTGTCCGCTTTCAGCCGTCTTGGTCTCCGTGACCATTTTGAACAAAAATAAACCAAAACTTGTCAAGCGAATACTTGACACACAGACATGAAAGATATATCTAGAGAAACTTGAAGTATAATTTTAAATGAAGTAAGTTGTGAGAGAGAAAGACATAAGAGTAGTCCAGTAAAGGTGAGGGTCGAATGACGGCAAACGTAATTCAGGAAGCAAGGCAAAAGGGTATTCCACACGACAGGCGATAAATCCAAGGCAGGCAGCAGAACAGACAAGACGAGGGAAACCAGGCAAGGATCAAGACACGGGTACTCAGACTATGAATAAGACTAGACTAAACAGGACTAGAAACTCGGAAATGTCTCCGTAAAGTTGCTATTGCTAAACAGTGATTTATGTGAGTGAGTTAATGCCTAGAAAGTAAGTTGTTTATTTCCTACTATCATGTGATCATCTCACTGTGTGTGAAAGCAAATTTGTGTTCTTTAGTTATTGTGAGTTTGTTTACTTGTCATCGCAGCAATTCACGTTTGCCTGAGTATGTATTACTAAGTCTGAGTGCCATTATAATTGCCTAAGATAACCAGGTGTTGGCTGTTTGCGTTGGGCCAATTGATTGATATATGACATGAAAGTACCGTGAGAGTGATTTGAAAGCATAAGAAGTGGTTTGCTCTGCTTTCTATACCTCTCGCGGCACTTTGATGTCATACAACAGATCAATCTGCACAGCGCAAACAGCCAGATCCTGTGCTGAACGTGTCCCCAGGAAGTAGCACATCTGGTCACCCTACTTTGTCCGCCGTTGATGCTAGGAATGACATGTTGATATGGAGTCTTTCATGTTTAATGCAGTGAGTGAGCTCACAACGCCATCTTGACATCTATGTGCTGCAACAACTTTAACAATGTAACCTGTATTATTGCTTGTGTGAATTATATTGATTTAGCTGTATATCTAATTTTTTTTTTTTTTGTTATTTTCATACTGCTCACTGTCACCACGAGCAACAGTAAACACCAAACTTTGCTTCAACTGAGGCTTAGGTGTTCTTACCAACACACCAGTTTGGATACAAATCCACCTGTTCCAGCATAAATACAGTCCTTACTGAATTCTCCAAAACAAGTCCTTTTCTATAGGCCTTTTTCCGTACCATACATTATTCTCTAAAATGTGGAAGGCCTTTTTAGTATGTGATTTAGTAAATAATCAAAGCAAATGAAATGTTTATTTCTTCAGCAGGTGAATCAAGGACTACATAATGTCAGGAGTCAGTCCAGATCAACACCATCAATAGGAAAATACTAGGGGGAAAATGAATGAAAAAATAAATAATTTGTATAAAAAACTTCATCTTGAAGGCAGTGACCACAATAAACTGAGACCAGCAGATGTTCTTCAGGTAACTGAACATTCATTACAGTCATGTGAGTCTTGTGCTGAAGAGCAATTGGTTCAGACTTTCATACAAAAACTACTGATGATGGACTATAGAGCAAGATACATTAAAATTAAAGAGAACAATAAACAGCATCACAAACAACAAAGAGACCCATCTGAGAACAGGAGTAAAAATTCTCATGATTTTTTTGAAAGAATGTCTTTTTCTAACAAAATAGCAAGCCAATCTGAGCGGATTGACCCGATGGATGTTCAGATGGCTGCATTTCATTGTGCTGATGGTTTCCTGAAGCAGCTGATTGTGACTAAACTGTCCCAGTGTCAGTACGCTCTGCCTCTGCTTGTTCCTGATCCATTAACACGAAAGATTGAGTTTCCTCTCTGGACATTCAGACAAATCAACAAGAGCTGGAAGATCAGAAATGCCAACGACAAAATAATCAGTCAAACCCAGCTGATCTACAAGGCAGAAACTCCTATGGTGTCTTTCTTCAGGTTTGGCTCTGTGTCTTCATCCAAGTCTCACCTGATGAACAGTCTGATCAATGAGAGACACAACACGTTCTTCCACAGGAACTGCCCAGGCAGCAGCAGAACCAGAGTCCTGATGGATGGAGTGGTGGAGATCGCCTGGTTCTGCCCCTCTGGAAAATATGATGATAAATTCACTGACTGTGTTGCTTTCTGTAATCTACACGGTGATGCAGGAGACCATGAGAAACAGTTGCAGATCCTCACTGAAATGGCCTCAGTCAATGTTGTTCTTCTGACACAAATTCAGAGGAATGACAGAAACACAACAATAATTGAAAACCTATACAAAGACTCAAAGCCACTCATTTGTCTTTTTACTGAAGATGAATCGACTATGTTTGAGATGGAAAAAAGAAAATACAAGATTGGTTTGAAATACAGAAATCAGTCAGATGTATCTGAAGAGCTCAGAAGAGCTATACATGATTGTCTCTCAGAAATAAATTTCACTTTCAGACTTGAAGATGTGTCCAAACACTCAGACATCAGAGTAGATGAGGAAGATGATGATGACTGCAGGAGAGGAAGAGAAGCAGCACACCAGATGATTAGTTTACTGGAGAAGAAAGATCTTACAGAAATCAAAGAATCATTTCTGCCTCATCAGGGGAAACTGTGGCATCAGTGGAGTCAGATGAACACAAAACTACATCGACCTCAAACAGATGAAATAGAAATGGAAATAAGTAAGCAAAAAAGCAGCTTGAAGGAAATTCGTGAACAGCAGCATGAATCAAACGCCAGTGAATTTATGAAGCTATTCATTAAACAAATGAACTCACATGATAAACATGAGAAGATGTTTTTCCTTAAATGGCTCAGAATTCTTCTGGATGAACATACGTCCGCTGACCTTTATGCTCTGTATCATAAATATGATGAAAAATGGTCCTCCGTTGCAAAACTGAAAGAAAATGATTATTCTGAAACTGATCATCTTAAAGCTGAACAAACCGAACTTGAGAGAATATCTGAGAATCTTCAAGCTGCAACCTTTGGTTTGGAGCACATCATGAGGGAGATTGGTCAGATCTATGAATCATGTTCATCTGTGAAGAAGAACAAGAAAGACCTGCAGATTCACTTCTCTTCTCTCCCGCGTCTTGCAGCAGAGATGATGATCTCTGGATTTCCACTGGAGCTGATGGATGGAGATGCTGCTCATGTTCCTGTGATCTGGATCTCTGCTGTTCTAGATCAACTCATCCAGAAACTGGGAGACCAGAGAGTCTTTGTGCTGTCAGTTTTAGGGATTCAGAGCTCTGGGAAATCCACCATGCTGAATGCCATGTTTGGACTCCAGTTTGCCGTCAGTGCTGGCAGGTGCACCAGAGGAGCTTTCATGCAGCTGATCAGAGTGTCAGACGAGATGAAAAAAAAAATGAACTTTGACTATATTCTAGTAGTTGATACTGAGGGTCTTCGTGCTCTAGAACTGGCTGGAAGATCGACAAGACATCATGACAATGAATTGGCCACATTTGTTGTTGGTCTTGCAAATCTGACTTTGATAAACATCTATGGAGAAAACCCATCTGAGATGCAAGACATTCTTCAGATTGTTGTTCAGGCCTTCATGAGGATGAAGAAGGTCAGACTGAATCCCAGCTGTGTGTTTGTGCATCAGAACGTTTCAGACGTCACAGCTGGAGAGAAAAACATGGAAGGAAGGAGACAAATGCAGAAGACACTGGATGAGATGGCAAAACTCGCTGCTAAAGAAGAAGACTCTGATGCAGAATTGTTTAGCGATGTCATTAGATTTGATGTTCATAAAGATGTGAAGTATTTTGCTCAACTCTGGGAGGGCAGCCCACCAATGGCACCACCAAACCCAAACTACTGTGAGAACATTCAAGAACTGAAGAAAACGATTATGTCTCATGCCTCAAAATCGCATGGAATGATGCTGATAGACTTAAAAGTTCGTATTAGAGATCTCTGGAAGGCTTTGTTGAATGAACGATTTGTCTTCAGCTTCAGAAATTCTCTGGAGATTTCAGCTTATAGGAAACTAGAGACAGAATACAGCAAATGGTCCTGGAGTCTTCGCAGTGCCATGATCGAAACTGAGAACAAACTACACAACAAAATAGAAAATGAAGCTATTCATGAAGTTGAAGAAACTGATCTTCAGAGACAACTAAAAGAGACAAGTGAAGAAGTGAAAAAATCTATGTTAGAATTCTTTGAGAAAGACATAAATACAGATTTACTCATTCAATGGAAAACATCATTTGAAATCAAAATTAAAGAGCTGCAGGAAAACATTGTGAGAGAAACAAAAAGGAAATTGAATGGGATTCTTCAGCAGCGAGAACTGAAGAAAAAGATTGATGCTCAGAGGACACATCATGAAAACACTCTCTATGAAAAGAGCAAAGAGCTTGCTTTAAAGCTCAAAGGAAAAACAAATAATGAAGAAACACTGAAGGAAGAGTTTGATTTGTTTTGGGAACAAAATGTGAAGAAGATCATAACAGATACTCCTGCAGTCAAAGACATTGACATAATGAAAGATGTGAGAGAGATCCTAAGTGATATCTACAAGGGAAATCTCCCTGTAGATTACAGTAAAGATGATGAGCAGTACAATGATATTTTCATAGTGTGGAGTTATTCTGAATATGTTACCATCAAAAAGCCTACAAAATGGTATAAAGAGGCTTACAAAACCCTTAAAGGAACACTTTTATGTACTCCATCTCTTTCTCCAGCAGATGAATCCCAAATAAGATCATTAGTCAATGATATTGTTCAGCAGACAGACACAAAGATTCAGTCATTTAACATTTCAAAGATGGGCTACAACATCAGCTACATTCACCAACTCACAGATTTCATCAAGACAAGAGTAACAGAACATCAGGAAGGACAAGTGAAATATGAGCTCAAAAAGCAATTCTTCATTGATTTGATTTATTCCATCTGTAAGAAAGCAGAGAAGATGATCACTGACCAACACACACTGTTCAGAGAAGCCAATGATCCTGTAATATATATTAAGAAGAAGAAAGAAGAGAACTATAGTATTTTCCAGAAATACTGTCATGGAGCAACATCAGCTGCCATTTTTGGTAAGATTATCTGTCAGAAACTTAAAGAGCCCATTGAGCAGAGTGTCTATAAGAAGACTGCCAGAGATCTGACAGATGAAATGAGATTAAACTGTGAATCACTGAATGGAAACAGATTAAAACTAGAGAAACACATCCTGAGGACACTGGCAGAACAGGAGGATTTTAACAAATACATGGACTATGTTCATAAAAACAAAGATCACTTCAAGAGTTTCATCAGAGATGAAGTCAGTCGGTACATCACTGATAAGTTCAGTGTCAGTGTTTTTCCCAAGATGAAGAAGAACATTAAACTCCTGCAGCAAAAGATCATGAAAGCAGCTCATGAATCTACTAAACATGTTCAAGTCATCAGTGGAGATGTTGGTTTGTGGTTGAAGAGTTTCACACAGCAGCTCTCAGATGTGCTGATCTTCTCTAAAAAAGACCTCAGTGGAGTCAAACATGATGATGTTTACAATTTCAACCTCCTAGAAGACATGATTAGAAAAGATCTTCCTGCTATAATGTCTGACATTAGCCATAGATTTAGCACAGAGATTTTTCCAGGAAAGCTGGACTGTAAAGACAGACCAGATCAGCTTCTGATTGATCACTTCTGTCAGTGCTGTTGGGTTCAGTGTCCGTTCTGTAGAGCCACCTGCACCAACATCACAGCAAACCATCATGAAGATCACAGTGTTCCTTTCCATCGAGTTACTGGAATAAATGGGATAAAATACAGTGATACAACAAACTTGACTGTTCAAATCTGCACATCAGCAGTAGCAAGCCGCACACTGTCTTTTCAATCAAGTGCCGCAGGTAATAAGAAAGTCCTCTGGAGAGAATACAGAAGAGCAGGAGGACTTTTTGCAGACTGGAGCATCACCCCTGATCTCTCTGAACTGCCCTACTGGAAGTGGTTTGTGTGCAGATTCCAGACAGATCTGGAAAAATACTACAAAAAATCATTTGAGAAAAGTGGTAAGATTCCGAAAGAATGGAAAAAAATGAAAAAATCGGATGCTTTGGAAAGTTTGAATAATTACATTTAACTGAACAAATGAAACCCCTAACATACATTTTTATGTTAATTAACAGTCCTCACTGCAGAGGCTCTGTAATCAAAAAAAAAAAAAAAAAAAAAAAAATTTCAAAAGACTGTATAATGTGTTTCACAGCATCAATCAGATGATTAATAGTTTAAGACAATGGATATAGAATTAAAATGATTTATGAAAATGTCTTTATAAAATTGATTGCAATCTCCATTAGAATAATACATTTAATTAAAACTAAAATGTTGTATTTTGGTAACACTTTATTTGAAGGAACAGAAACTAGATGGCTATTAATAACAAATAACTGCACTAATAATAATAATAATAATAATAATGCGTTTCATGTATAAGCCTTTTACATGATACTCAAGGACAACTTACATGCAAGTAGCTAGTTAGGGACTAGTATGCTATGACTGAGCCATCATTTTACCTTACTAAGAAACTACAGTTAAGTTAAATTTCTTAAGTATAAACTCATATTTTAATGTAATATTTTCCGCAACTGATTTAATTTATCATATATGTAAGGAATAATTACAACGGGGTGTTGAATTATTAAAAACGAATATATTATATATTATATATGGTATACCACAAGGTGGTGATTCGCATTTTGTTGCCGCTACATCTTGGGTGTGCATTATAATAATTCAATGAATCAGTCAATTCTTCCTCTTATATTATGGGGTTACCACACCTCAAGACATCTGTTTCAAGCATTTAGTAATGCAGGCTTGAGCCATTGATAGCAGACTAATGCGGTTAATAATTAAGTTATATTAGAGAGAGAGAGAGAGAGAGAGAGAGAGAGAGAGAGAGAGAGAGAGATGATTAAGTGTGTGTGAATTACCAGAGTCTGTGCGTCTCTCAACAGTGTTTGGCAGCAGCATCTTTACTAATAGCGAAAATGTAAATTCTTCTGTTCCAACAACAACATATTACCTCGCTAGTGAGAAATGTCATGTTGCTTTAAAGGTGCTAAACTATTTTACGAATAAAAAGGCAGAGTAGCACTAACAACATGTTGGTCCAAGACTTGCCTGGGACTACTTTAGCTCTACGTTTTCCTGAAAATAACTGCACACCTTATAATGTTTGTCAGCCAATCAGATTCAAGCATTTAACAGCCCTGTAGTATAAATATATATTATTTGTAGTTTATTTGATAGGGACAGTGTACAAGTGCACCAAATCCTTCTCAGATAAGAACAAGATGATGATTTTCATCATATTATAATCATTCACAGTCTTTCCACTTGTAGTACCTAATGGCCTGTAGGACACTGCAGAAAAATGCTAGCATGCCAAGAATCTTTTGACTAAAATGTTTATTAGTTTCAATGACACTTATTCCTTCATTCTAATTCAGTTTTTGTTTAGTTGTACTCAACAAACTCTCTGTTTAGTCTGTTTTTGAAAAGGTTACAACTTTGGTGTTCAACATATTGTTTCAGAAATGCAAACAATTAAAGATTGAAATTTAAACTTCATTTTGTTGTTGTTTTTGTTATTGTTAATGTTGTTTGTTTAAGTTAACATTTACCCTTTCACTGGTAAGTTTAAAATATTCTAACTAACCCAGAGTCACACTACATGACCTGAACAAACTTAATGACTGTTTCCATCGACTGGAACAGATTTTAGTCTTTGACTTTTGGAAAGGAGCACAAACCTAATGACTCCACTCCACACAAAAACCGCAGCATCTACCTGCGCTCCCGCAGCTGCTCCCGCTTTTATTTAAAACCCGTTTTACCTTTTGAAATGTAAAGGTTTGTTTTAATTTTTTTTTTATTTGTGCTTAACATTAGCTTTTTGTTAGCTGGTCTGTTGAGACCAAAATGTACCTTTTTGGACTGAACTCCAAGCGCTATGTTTGGCAAACACAGCACACCACCCAAAACACTTCATACACACTGTGAAGCATTATGTTGTGGGGGTGTTTCTCTTCAGCTGGGACTGGGCGATTGGTCAGGATTGCATGGCCCTTTTCACCTGAATAAAAACAAACAAACAAACAAACACTCAATAGACTTTGCTCATGTTAACAGTAACAAGAAAACAATATTTTATACATTTGAGACAATAAAAAATACATTTGGTGAAGTCCATTATGGCATGAGCATCTGAACCTTCTGTAATAGTTGCATATGAGTCCCTCAGTTGTCCTCAGTGTGAAAATATGGATCTCAAAATCATTGTTGGAAAGGGTTCAAATACACAAAAATGCTGAAAAACCAAATAAACTGTGGGACCTGAAGGATTTTTTTGAAGAACAGTGGGCAGTTTAACTGTTCAGGACAAACAAGGGACTCTAAACAACTATCACTAAAAAAAAAAAAAACACAGCTGTGGATCATTCAGGTAACAACACAGTATTACGAATCAAGCTTATGTAAACTTTTGAACGGGTCATTTATATAAATTCAACCTCTACTTTTTTCTTGTGGACTATATGTAAACATATTTTATGTGAAATATCTTATTCAGGTCAGTACTAAAGAAAAAAACATGCATTTTGTATGATCTCCCTTATTTTGCTAAAATAACTAACATTTTGCAGATTCTGCAAGGTGTATGTAAACTTTTGACCTCAACTGTAATATTAATCAAATATCCAGATAAATACAAATCTAAATTGTACATATTAAGCAATTTCTTCACCTGTTTGTTAAATGTCACTGAATTACTGTTTAAAGTAAATGAGAATCAAACATTTTGAAATATTCATTGCATCATAGTGAATCTTCTTTTTTAATGAATCTGTGCAAATCACCTTTCCTAATAAATGTGCTAGTTAGCAAGTTTCATGGGTTAATGTGACCCCACAGAAGAGAGAGGTGGGGTGAGCAGAGCTCAAAAGCATTTAAAGGCAAATGCAACAAAATGAGGAGACAGAGACTTGTGCGAATCAGGAGAGAAGGAATGTTTCAAAATGTTTTACAACGAGCAGTTAATCAAACGGTTACATTTCCTCAGTAATTCAAAACAAGCAAAGAACATCATAACAGACTTCAGTCTAATGCAAGTATTGTGCTTTTTTAAAAAAAACACTGCCATTATAATCAGTGAAGCTATCTGCACTGTATGATGAATAAATGTCTTACCCCTTATTTACACTGCTCACAATAAAATTCATACAATTTCTGTATGAATAAAGTGCTAAACCTACAGTAAGTGTGATTTGAAATGCGATGATAATGATTTTATCATGTCTAAATGCCAATTCATAAGACAAAGTTGAAAAACTATATGCTGCCATCTAGTGGTTAAAATTGTATCTTCAGACAGCATGTAAAAAATAGTGTTTCTAAAATGTATAGCTATTTTAGTGCCATTTTTAGCCTGGTCTCCATAAAATGCTTGTTTACATGATGCATCAGTTTATTCTTTGCTTTAAGGAGTTTTAGGCACTTTAGGTACACTATATAAGGACCATTATTGAGTGTCCCTGTTATAGCTGTCCAAATGCAAATGTACAACTTTGTTTTTTTTTTTTTGTTTTTTTTTTGGGTAATTATTGACCTAGAGAGCCTAGAGAATTGTTATGCACTGATTTTGATATCAAAAATTTAAATAACAGCTGGATTGACGGCAATGGCCCTAGAGGCAAAGTTGTTGAGAATGAGGGGATCTATCTTATGGTATGAAGATCTAGTGTTTGTGTGAATATATGAGCATTTTTTTTTTTTTTTTTAGAAATTTGAAGCCATTTACCATAGAAAAGTTGTGTTTTTTGAAGCCTTTTTAACTCATAGCGCCACCTATGCTCCATGAAACTTTGCATGCTTGTTTAGCATAATATGACACATGTGCTCACATAGCTTTGTGAAGTGCTGATTTTTTATTTTGGAGATATAGGCTTTTGCATGCAATTGAGCACACCCTTTTTTTAAAATATAAATGACCACATTATAGCTACCCAAAGGGTAAAATGCAACATTCTTTTGATAATTATTGATCTTTAGAGTCCAGAGAACTACGCTGCAATTTTTTGATCAAAGTTGCTTAGCATGAGGAGATCTATCAAATGATATGCATAGTGTGTGGATGTGTGAAACACTACGTGATTACAGAGGCAACTCGTTAGCGCCAACTAGTGGCCGATTTCTTTCAAAAATTCTTACAGACCTTTAAGGCCATGAATCAAACATGCCCAGAGTTTTGTTCCAATCTGCCTCCGTTAACCTCGTCTAATGGGTGCTCAAAATTCATTGGTTAATGGCGGCCATGTTTTTTGAGATACACAAATGTCCTCATAGACCCTTGTGGCACATTGGACAGAGGCACTGCATACCAATTTTCAGGTCGATTGGACTAACGGGTGCGTAGTTTTAGCCATTTTTATGTTTTTTCCCCTCTTATAGCACCACCAGGTGGTCAAGCTCCGCAATTTTTTTTTTGACCAAAGATTGAGCTCACAAGTGTACCGAGTTTGGTGAAGATATCTCATTCCGTTCATGAGTTATAGCCATTTTAGTAACAGTGGCCCTGCCTCTTTTGTTTTGGAGCCCCTTAACTTTTTTTTTTTTTTTTTTTTTTTTTTTGATAATTATTGATATTCACTGTCCAGGAAATATTTCTGCATTGCATTGGTTCTCCAGAAGGTTTTGGATTTACTTCAAAATGGCGGTAAAAACAGACCAATGCAAATCTGGTTGTGATGACGCTTTGTTTCCTTACCATAATGTGTTCTCTTAAAAATTCTTTATTGTCAAATGTGTGTTGAATGTAAACTCCTATAAGAAATTTAACCATTCAGTGTGTATTTATCTGAGAATATTCTTAAATAAGGAAATCTATTCAGTGATTGGTCCATGTGTACTTCATCATCCAAAATCCCATTTGTGGCACAGCAAAGTGTTGTGAATCATCTCTAAGACTGACACTTGAGATTTAGTCCTACACTTCGCTTAAATTACTTCTGAGATGCTTGATAACTAACTTTTAAGCACAGCTTTGAGCCAAGATTTTTTTTACACTGAAGCCAATTCTTAGAGGCTTGATAAATACGGGCCTAGACCTTTACATAACATTTTATCTAAAGGTCAAAATAATACAAATTAATCAATGTCCTAAATTGCTAGACTAAATTAAAAAGTTGTTTACAGTATAGTTCTTAGGCTGTGGTATTATTGAATAACAAAAAAAAAAAAAAAAAAACACTGACTGACACTGACAGAATCTATATTGTTTTTACAAATGAGGATGTGCTTGGAGGTTTTTTCAAGTTTAGGTCACTTACAAATTTTTCCCCAAAATTTGAAGTGTCATGAAGTTTTGTCACCATTTGTGGTCAAGAGGAAAATTAAGGTTCTTACCTTCCTAAAAAAAGATATACAATTATATATTGTTATATGTGGAATTTAGCAAAGAGACATATTTCACTGCACTAGTCAGGTAAAAGGCAATTAGCCTCAAAACATGACTCCTAAAATGGGCAGGGATCAACATGATTTATTTTAAACTTTTATAGTTTATTTTAATCCAGTGCAATGTAACAAACACATAAAAAACAAACAATCAGACAAACAAACAAAAAAACAATAAAAAATAAAGGAAATCTTATTTTCCAGGCCTGTTTGTCAAAATGTTCAAATTCTCTGATATTTCTAGGTTTATTATTTATAAACATAAATTTATTAATAATGTTTATACAAGTATATTATTTATTTATTTATTTATTTATCATTTTCGCAGGTTTCGTCCTCCCTAATAATGGGCCTGACAAAAAAATAGTCCGATTTTTTGGTTTTATTTTCTTTTATTTATATGTATATGTCACAGTGAAGGAAAAAGTGTGCTTTTGTCTTGGAAAACAATCACACAGCACAAATAAATCTCTAAGGAACAGTACAGCGAATTAGATATGACATAAATTTGAGCAAATATCTAACTGCTTATTGAAACACACTGAACTCACTGACTCACTGAATAATAACACTCAGATACATGTTGTTGTGTTTTTCCACAAAATGATAAAAAACTCATCAGAACTTGAAACACAAAGTTGAAGATATGATTTAACTATAGCAAAAAATATATATATAATTATAAAAAATTAATTGCATTTCCTCAAAAACACTTCATAATGCTTTCACACTGGATGCTTTTTAGCTTTTACACAGTGATGCGCTGCTTGCCTGTGCTGTTTGCTTTAAGTTTATATATGAAAAAATAATAATAAAGAAGTTTTATAAAGAAATACATAAACATAAGTTTCTCTACATATCTTATTTGTAGCATTTAAGCTCAAAAGGTTCATTAATGTACAGATCACAGCTGTTACGACAGGACCAACTTCATTTACATTAAGGGTATTAAACTGTAACAGTATAAAAGGTTTGCGTTTAGGATGTTCGGGGTCCATTCTGACTCCGCTGAATCCAAAGTACTTTGTCACTGCTATGCTGCAATGTAAGTTATTCTTCATTAGGATCTTGGGGATCCTCACCATTTTTCTTTCAGGAGCTTATTATGACATCTATTGTAACACTTTTTTTCTCTTTGTTTCCTATCCATATCGCCGTCCTTGTATAGTCCTCCTTTGTCAATTCAGGACAGCTTTCTATAAACCTCAGGCCAGAGATTCGTTCAATTTCTGTAATGTCTACCTTATAGGGTTCCAACCAATTATTTTCTGTATCTGTATCACTGTTTTCATTGTCTTCGGTTTGTTCGTTCTTGTCTTTTTTTACAGATTGTGATTTCCGATTGGGCAACTTATAGCATTCTAGCTCTATGTCTTCACCCACTTTCTCCACAATTACCACCTTAAAGAAGTCGGATGGCACTGCTTTCTCTCCCACATATTCTATTTCTTTGCTCTGGTAAAGTGGTCCAGTGTACACATGCACATTACGGACTGTTTCGCTGATTATTTTCTTTCGACAGTATTCTTCTAACTTCCTCCACTTGCCTCTGTTGAAGGTACTATACTGTGGTGTTATGTTGTACATCATAAAAGTGTTTTCATAGGCTTCCTGACACCATGTGTGATTGGCAGCAGCAGCAAGATGACCGCGATCATAGTTTGTGTGCTTAAATGGATTCCTGTTAGATGGTTTGAAGGTTGGATCATTTAAGTCTGAGTCTTTAAATGTTGGTTTCTTATAATATGAAGGTAAAGTACTTATATTCAATATCTCATACACCCATTCAGCATTATTTTTCTCATCGTTGTGTGATACGACATAAAATTGATTTTTCCATTTTTTGTTACTTTTAATATTATCCTTTTTTTCTGCACTGGGGGAACAATCTATTAATTTATATATAGAATTAAAATGTGAACCTGGTTTTGGTTGTGTAAAGGTTCTTTTTTTCCCGGTAAACATTTCTGTGAGCGGTATACGTATGTAGATAGGACTAACCTCACCCATTCCACGCTTTTTTGCTCCTGTTTCTGATTCTGATGCTGCACTGAAATCAATCCCAGACTGGTCATTGGGAGCACCAGAATTATTCCCACTGGACTGTTTCTTGGGCTGAAATAGTGTCCTAGTTTGGCCCTGACAGACACTATCTGTTTGCCCTTGATTTCTGTTTGTAGTTTGTTGCTTAACTCCTTTAGCAGCTACCACTATATTCGGCGCAGCACTGCTTTGAGCTTGACTTATATCATCATTTGACCAAAGACCATCTTCACATCCTCCATTCTCTCTTTCAGCTTTCATTTGGTCAGGCGTATCATTCAAACTTAACTCTGTGCATCTCTGGACTAAATGTCCACCCTCATTCAGACCGGACTCTTTTTCTTTTCTTTGTATTTTTAATAGCTGCAGCACTATCACAACAGACCAGCGCTTTCTTCTTAAATCTTCATCAATTCTTTTTGTTTTTCCCCAAGCTCGTTTAATATCATCCTCTGGCCAGCAATCATCACACTCCTTGTTAATGTCATATTTCTTTTCAATCTCTTTTTTAGTTTCATGCAAGATCTTAACATTAAAATATGTTAACAAATCCTCAAGTACGAAATCTAAAGTGACATTAGGTGGGTTTCTTCCTCCTTTCTCAAGAGTGGTTTTAGTATTTACAGAAGATTTAGTGTTTTTTACAAAGATTTTTTTTTTTCCAACTTTTTTTTCTAACTTTTTTTTTTTCGGGATCGCACTCATCTTGATGCAACAGAAGAACAAAGTTAAGGAACAAATCACCCTTAACTCAGTCTGAGGCTGGATTTTATTACTTCTTCAAGAGCTTCAACTAAGAATGGTCTCTTCTTCCTGGCTGAAAAAAAAAAAAAAAAAAAAAAACATAAATAGTGTGATCTATTAAATAAACTTGATCAAATGCTGCAAATAGTGTCACATACCAAAATTTCACTAGTCTGTACCAATAAAATTTAATGGTTCTGGGTACTATAGCAAAATCAATAGTTAGCTATTTTACTTTATTATTAACACTAATACACACAGGCAGCCGCCAGTTTTTTATCATTACATATTTTACATTTCTGCTAACGCTTTATTTTAAGGACCTATTCTCACTATGCCTAACGACTATTTATTAAGACCAATAAAACAAGAAATAAGAATCCTTACCTTGTCTTTCCTTTAGTAGAAACACATAGAAAATCTGACAAACATCAGTGTCCAGTAGATGATCCAGAGAAATCTGTGAAATTTGTAAACATTGTCTTAGCGAAATATCAACATATTCTCTGTCACATTTCTCCAAAGAGGTTCAGTCATGTCTGTTCTCCAATGAACTACATTGAAGAGTGTGTTCGTTGTCACACACTGAATTTGCAAGTTATTGCCAAGTTCCCATCCAAATGCTTAAGCACAAGGTAGGTTAGGTGCATTTGTTTAAAGCTGATTTGTTTAAAAATGTCTACAATACTGGAAATACTGGTCTGACAAAAAAGTAAAATAGATTTTTGAATTAGAGCAGAGGAGGAAACTATAATCAAAATGCAACAAATTGTGATTAGTAGCCTAAATAATTACTTAACCAAATGAATCATGAAATTTAATTAAAATGGATCAGTGACCCAATAAAAATACCATTTTTTTTTTTCCCATTTCCCCCAGGGGTTTAGTTTTGTATGTGTGAATAGCAGCATAAACAACAGAACAGGAGGATTCACACAGGCACTAGATACTGACAAGTTATTTCTTGGCACTAGATATTCTTGCGAAACACAAATTGATCGAATCTGTAAACTTTAAAAAGGCTAAAATACTGTTTTATTCTCCTCATTGCACTTGCATATTAATGTCATTAAAACATCCCCCCTCAGCTGTCGTCATTCACACCTCAGCTCCCTGCACAGTACTCTGCCCTTCTTCCCACTGTCACTGAGGGCTCAGTTTCAGCTTCAGTTTCAGACCAGTCAACATCCACCCCCCTCTGTCTCACTTTGGACCAGGTTAGGAGGGAGTTAAAAAAGACTAAGGCCAGGAAGGCCACAGGCCCTGATAACATCAGCTCCAGGCTCCTCAGGGAATGTGCAGACCAGCTTTGTGAGGTTGTTCTGTTCATGTTCAACCTGAGTCTCAGTCTGGAGAGAGTCCCGGCACTGTGGAAGACCTCCTGTGTGGTTCCTGTTCCTAAAATATCACATCCAAAGGAGCTGAACCACTATAGACCTATTGTATTAACCTCCCACCTGATGAAGGCCATGGAAAGGATTGTCCTCAGCTACCTCCGAAACCAGGTGAGCTCAGCACTGGACCCGCTGCAGTTTGCCTATCGATCTGCCATTGGTGTGGATGATGCTATCATCTACCTGCTGCATCGGCACTGTCTCATCTGGAGGCCCCTGGGAACACTGTGAGGGTCATGTTTTTTGATTTCTCCAGTGCTTTCAATACCATCCAATCATCACTGCTGAGAGGGAAGCTGGAAGTGGCAGGTGTGGACCAACACCTGGCTGCTTGAACCATCTTATATAAACCATATTTATTTCATAACATAACCATCTTACTGATAGGCCACAGTTCGTTAGGTTGCGTGACTGTGTGTCGAATGAGGTAGTCTGCAGCACGGGGGTACCTCAAGGGACGGTACTCTCCCCATTTTTGTTCACCCTGTACACAGCTGATTTTAAGTACAACTCCCTTCACTGTCACCTGCAGAAGTTCTCAGACGACACCGCCATTGTTGGTTGTGTGTCCAGGGAGAATGAGCAGGAATACAGGGGGGTCATTGCTGACTTTGTGGACTAGTGTGAGGGAAACCATCTGCTACTGAACACCAGTAAGACAAAAGAGTTGGTGCTTGACTTCAGAAGGAACCCTCCAGCTTGCACACCTGTAAGCATCCAGGGCTCGGACATTGAGATTGTGAACACTTTTAAATACCTGGGTGTTCACTTGAACAATAAACTGGACTGGTCAACAAACATAGATGCCCTGTATAGAAAGGGCCAAAGTCGCCTCTACCTGTTGAGAAGACTGAGGTCCTTTGGGGTATGCAGAGAACTCTTACAGACTTTTTACGACACAGTAGTGGCCTCAGTAGTTCTCTACGCTGTTGTGTGCTGGGCAGGGAGCAGCTCGGACAGAGATAGGAAAAGACTTAACAAGCTCGTTAAGAGAGCTGGTTCTGTCCTGGGCTGCACACTGGATACCATCGAGGAAGTGGCGGATATAAGGATGCTAGTAAAACTGTCTTCCATTATGGATAACTCCTCCCACCCCTTGCACCACACTGTGGAGACTCTGAGCAGCTCCTTCAGTACAAGACTGTTACTTCCACAGTGCAAGAAGGAGCGTTTTCGTCGATCATTCCTCCCCATAGCTATAAGACTTTATAATACATCACTGAAGTGACATACACATGTTTGTGTACACTGCTTGTTCTGTTGCTGTGCAGTATTTTTAGACCATGCGCAATTTTCCTTTAGATTATTCCCTTCCCTGTTTATTCATATAACTAGCACTGTGTATAGGTTCTTTTCTTTATATCTTTATTTATATTTATATAGTTTATATTTATATTTGTACAATTTATTTTTATTGTTATTTTTGTTGATCCCATGGATACTGTTAAACTGTCTTTTTTACTACTGCTGCTGTTTCTAAGGAATTTCCCCATTGTGGGATTAATAAAGTTAAAGTCAAGTCAATACGTCGAGGTAATTCCCTCTCTGAGCATCATACACTTTTCATCCATTCTCAGGAAATTATTTAAAACATTTCAATCACATGTTCATCATACATGTTCACATGTATTGTATTTAATAGGACATTTACAATGTACTCTTGTTAAAGTAAAAAAAAGCACTTATAAAAGTAAAAGAACAAAGTATTCAAATGGTGATCTTTTACTTTTGAAAGTACAATTTTTTTCAAAAATGTACTTCGCTACCCTGTTGTTAAGTCATATTTTTACATAAAATGTGAATCTGTATAATGTCAGCAGAGCTGAACTAGAGTTCTTACCTTGTCTGTCCTCTAGAAACACACAGAAAATCATGCAAACTTGAGTGTGCTGTATTATAAGGGTCTAGTAATGTTTTCACAGATCGCAGAAGAGAGACATTCAAGTCTGTTGTGCAGGATATGATGATGGTTGTATTTAAACTCTGACACTCTTTACTAAGCTGAGGGCGTCACTGTCAAGATCAGCACTTCCCCAAAGCTGTTTATACAAAATAAAAATTAGCTTACATTCTAAACACAAAGGCAACTTGTTGTGGAAATTGTGCTGTGTGATTTCACAGCTTATTTAGGCAAATAAAATTATTATATATTTTACAATATTTCATATTATTTCATAATTGTGATCAGAAATATCTTGCATGTTTCATGTAACCGTCATGACCTGCACTGTAAAGAAGATTTAAGACATATTTAGAGTACAAGTCAGTTTTTACTCACTGTACAAGTTTTATATATTTTTAGAAGTGTTATAACTGTGAAAAGTTGAATGCCATTCACTATAACACTTATTTTTAAAACATTTTTTTGGCACTTTATTTTCACAAACTTTGTTTTGTATTGTCCGTCACTGTGACTTGTTTTTCTCCAGTTCATGTTGACCACAATTATTGGCACCCAATTATTGCAACGTCCTTTATTCAAGATAACAGCTCTGAGTTTTCTCCTTTAATGCCTGAAGAGTTTGGAGAACACCTGACAAGAGATCAGAGACCATTCCTTCATACAGAAACTCTCCAGATCCTTCAGTTTCCCAGCTCCATGCTGGTGCTTCTTCTTTTCAGTTCACCTCACGCATTTTCTATAGGGTTCAGGTCAGGCAACTGGGGCGGCTGTGGCAGAAGCTTCGTTTTATGCTCAGTAACACATTTTTGTGTTCACATTTTGATTTTGATGTATGATTTGGATCATTGTCCTGATGGAAGATCCAACCACAGCTCATTATAGAACTTCTAACAGATGCAGTCAGGTTTAGATTTTTTTCTCTGTTGGTATTTGCTAGAATCCATGATGCCATGTATCTGAACAAGATGTCCAGGACCTCTGGCAGGAAAATAAGCCCACAACATGAGAGATCCAGCAGTATATTTAACCGTGGAAATGGGGTACTTTTTGTACCAAACCCCAATGGTGGGTTTGCTGCCAGAAAGCTCTTTTTTAGTTTCATCTGACCACAGAAGCCAGTCCCATCTGAAATTCAAGTCGTGTCTGACAACTGAATATGCTGTAGCTTGTTTTTGAATGAGCAAGAAGGATTTTGTTTTAGTCTTTTGACCCCAAGACTCAACTATTCTCTGCAATTCTCCTACTGTGATCCTTGGAGAGTCTTTGGACACTTAAACTCTCCTCCTCACCATGTATTAGAATGATATAGACACACATCCCTTTCCAGGCAGATTTGTAACATCTTTAGTTGATTGGAATTCTTAATTATTGTCCTAATGATGGAAATTGGGATTTTCAATGCTTTAGCTCTTTTCTTACAGCCACTTTCTATTTTGTGAACCTCAACAATCTTGTTCTGCACATCAGAACTATATTATCTGGTTTTATTCCTTGTGATGGATGATTAAGGGAATTTGGCCTTTGTGCTCCTCATATTTATAATCCTGTGAAAAAGTCATGGCTAGACAATGTCATACTCCTAATCATTCTAGTGTGCTAAATAAATGTAAATATGAATGGGAATATACTTCAGAGATATTTTACTCATTATACTTTTTAAATGTGCCAATAATTGTGCCCAGCATTCATTGGAGAAAAATATTTATTTCATAACATAAGTTTCCCCCCACTTTTAATTAACTTTTAATTAACTTTTAATTTAATCTTATTATCCTCCTTCCCTGTGTCTGTCCTCCTCCCGAGCCTATACTCCCAAGTTCCCACCCGTCCCTCCCTATTAAATTGTACAGTATAAACTGTCTCTTGCTGATTTTAGAAGCTCTTGTGCTGGTCTGTGTATCTTGTCTAGTCCTTGGAGGACTTATTTCGTTGGGCTATTGATAAGAGAGATGTTTCCCAGGAAAAGAGAGACAGTGAGACGCTTCTCGAGTCACTTTCTTATCACAGTTGCTTAAGTTGGGAAGGAGGTCAGACGGCACCAGCAGAACAAACTTTAACAAAAGCATTAGAAATAAACTTGCATTTTACTCACGCATAATTTGCAGTTCCAGAAAACCTTTGCATTTCTGACAAGTTTTATACATTCGGGCCCAGGTGTTGTTGTCTGTGACCTCTGCTGTTTGTCTACCTTCAATCTGCCAACATTTTGAATGTCAGAATGTGTTTAGGAAAATTCTCAAGAGAAAGTTTCACCTTTTCCTGCACTGAATCAGTCTCTCTCCATGTTGACCCCTATGAAGTGTAAACTTCCTCTTTCATGAGAGAAGCTGACGGTCTGACAACAGCAGTTTCTCATTCTGTTTTAATAAAGCAAGTTCTTCTTTTCAGAGAAAGAGTAGTTCTTAAAATATTAGTTCACAGAATCCCTGCAATTAATCAACTTTTCATACTGTCTCCCAAACAGGATACAAACTCTAGACATCTTCAGATACAGAGTATAATTAAAAATGTGCAGTTAATTTCTCACTGTTTATTAATCACTTTTCTCAACTTCATAATAATAATAATAATAATAATAGACTATTTTATATAGCGCCTTTAAAAGCAGCATCTCAAAATGCTATACAAACATAATAAAAATAAGAAAGTTAAAAGATACACACACACACACACACACACACAATACAAGCAAAATAAATAAATAAATTAATTAATTAATTAATTAATTAATTAATGCAAAGCCAGTATAATAAAAACAAAGAACCCACACAAATCACATAAAAGCTACACTAAAAAGTAAGTTTTAAGGGATGCTTTAAAAATATTAAAGGATTCTGCAATCTGCAATAATCTCAGTGGGCAGGGAAATCCACAGTGTAGAAGCCAATGAAGAGAATGCCCTATCACCCATCGTTTTTAGAACTCATCTGAGCCAATACATAAATCAAAATCTATCTCATAAAAGTTTGTCATAGCTAAAAATGTAAGAATTCTCACAGTGTGATCCACAGGTGCGTATGCCTAATCCTACTCTTTACCATTTAAACAATTTCTGCATCCATTGATTTATTTCAAAACGTAAGAAATCCAAAAATCTCAGGATGACATTATTGATCTATCGATTTTATTCAACTCTTCAACATTTCTCTCTTGATCGTTATTTTTTCAAACATGCTTTGAATTCATCACATTCTTTGATTCCTTTGTTCCTTTGATTCATATTTCAAGACTAAAAGGTTGTAGGTTAAACTGAATATTTCCAGGGTGGGTACAGTCTTGAATTATGCATGCCACCCATCACAAGCATCTGTCTCTGTATATGTCAGTCAGTGAGGGAAGCTGTGTTCTTATGATGTTCTGCACTGCCTTCCTCAGCCTCTCCAGAGCATTCTTATCAGTCATGGTGCAGCTTTTAAACCAGGATGTTGTAAGTGATAATACTCTCCATGGAGCATTAGTTAAAGGACAGCAGGAACTCTTATAAGTTAACTCTCTTCAGTGACCTCAAGAAGTATAGTCTCTGTTGTGCCTTTTTTATGAGGGAATTTGTGTTGGCAGACCATGTGAGATCCTGAGAGGTGTATGTTCCTAAAATTTGAAATCACTGACCTTTTCCACAGGTTCCTATTTGATGTAAATAGGGGCATGCTCGTCCCTTTTCCTTCTGAAGTCTAAGGACCAACTACTTTGTTTTTGAGGAGTTAAGTGTCAAGTTGTTATCAGAGCACCAGACAGTGAGTTTTTGGATCTCTTTCTGTCAGTCCCATCAGTCCCTATCAGCCCCACTACCATAGTAGGTCTTTGATATTGCAGTCATAGATTGGTGTGCAGTCGTGGGTGTATAAGGTGTACAGCAGAGGGCTCAGATCGCAGCCCTGGGGAACACCAGTGCCGAGTACTAGTTTTGAGGACTGATGGAATCCCATCCTGACCAACTGGGGGTGCTCTGTTAAGAAGTCCTTAATCTATCTGCATGTGTGGTGACTGACACCCAGACTGTGACTTCTGCCAGGGATGATTGTATTAAATGCAGCAAAACAGCATCCTTGCATAAGAGCCTGTTTGTTCCAGATGTGTTAACACAGAATGGAGGGCTGTAACTGGTCTGCGTGGTCCCTCAGTTATCTTCCAGCAATACCATCGGGACCAGTCGCTTTCTTGGGGTTCACACTCCGGAGCACTCTCCTGACATCCTCTTTACTCACGGTAAAGGTCAGGTTGTCTGTAGATGGTGTTTCTTTGCTTAATTTGTTCAAAAAATGATTGTGCTCCTCAGTCAGGTTACTGCTGGTGCTACTGGATAGATCTTTGAATAGTTTAGAAGATACTTGATACCCTGCCAGATGTGCCATGAGCCTCCCTCGCTACACTGTCCCTCTGTCCTTTTCCTGTGGATGTATAGTCTGCCAAGTCCTGCATGTAGTGTGCTCAAAACAGTCCTGCAGTTGTGAGATTGCATCCTCTGGCCATAACCTTAAGTATCTCACCTTAGGAACAGTTTCCCTAATAAGAGGTCTATACGCTGGGGTGAGAAATAGGAAACGGTGGTCAGATTGGCCCAAGTGAGGACAGGTGTTTCCAGGGTGGATACAGTCTTAAATTATGCGTACCACCCGTCTCAAGCATCTGTCTCTGTATATTTTAGTCAGTGAGGGAAGCTGTGTTCATATGATGTTCTGCGCTGCCTTCTTCAGCCTCTCCAGAGCATTCTTATTAGTCTTAGTGCACCTTTTAAATCACACCAGGATGTTGTAAGTGACAATATTCTTGGAGCATCTGTAAAAAGACAGCAGCAATTCCTGTGATAACTCTCTTCAGTGACCTCAAGAAGTAGTCTCTGTTGTGTCTTTTTTATGAGGGCATTTGTGTTGGCAAACCGTGTGAGATTCTGAGAGATGTATGTTCCTAAAAATTTGAAATCACTAACCAAGTACTGGATGAAGTGCTTCTTATACTTAACCAAAAATACAAAATGGAAGAAAAAGTTAAATCTTGCTAATCAGGCTGTGTATGAACATTTGTGTGTCTGGATTGTCATTGCTAGCTCATCCATCTTATTTCTTACAGTGATCTATACTAGTTAGGGCAGGCCTGTATGGACATTTCTTCAGCTGGATCTGAACGCCAGATCTGCAGTCTCGCTTCCGACGTTGATCTCTGTGCCTCCTCTTGCACCTTTCACCCAGTATGGTAATCCAAGGACTCCCGGCGGTCGAGCGATCTCCGATGGAAGGTGATCAATGTAAAAACTCTTTGTGAAATGTGATTCCCCACATAATGTTCCTATCCTTAGTAACTCTTGCCGTTTAAATGTCAAAGTGATCTCCGACAGAGGCACCAACAGTGCAAACAATAAGAACAAAAACTAACACTCAGAGAGCAAAGCCGCAGCATGTGCACCACCATCATATTAAAGGGGAAGAGTAATGATGGAATTTGTTGAGTTAATGGTGTCTTAGAAAAATAATATCACTGGATTCACTGTTGTTACAGTTCAACAAAGACAGTTATTCTTCTCTGTTCTTCAGTAAATTATGCATATTGTTTCATTTGTGACACTGCCAACCTTAGGGTGTCAACATCAGGATGAATCATTGTCATGCTGCTGTATTGTTCTTCAGTTTTTTTTTTTTTTTAATAGTAAATTTCTCAGTATCTGTCTGTATTGTCCCATGCTGTTTACATGTTTGCACACATGCACTTAATGTAGTCTCATGCAGTTTCTGTGTTGTCTTGTGGCCTATGTGATGATTTTTATTTATTTTTTTTTGGCATGGACATCACAATTACATTGGACAAACCATATACATTTGCTTAAGTGTTTTGGCACACTTGCTAATTTTCAACACCTGTCCAAGGGAGGCTAGTTGTTAAAGGGGTCATTGGATGCCCATTTTCCACAAGTTAATATGATTCTTTAGGGTCTTAATAAAAAGTCTATAATATACTTTGGTTAAAAATTCTCAATGGTAGTGTAAAACAACACCCTTTTTACCTTGCCAAAATCAGCTCTGCAAAAATGAGGTTAAGTGTTAATGAGCTCCACTTGCCCCGACCCTCTCTTCATTCATAAAAAAAAAAACCCTTATACTCACTTCTGCTGTAAGTGAAGTCGGAGATATTCTTGTCTAACTTACATCCCTGCTCCGGCATCGAAACAAAGAGGGTGGACTGTGACAGCTGATCTGAGGTAAGATGCTCATGTCAATCAACTATCGTGGGAGCGGCCTCTGTTGGTGTGACGGTGTGACGGCCTCTGTTGGTGTGACGGCACACCGACAGGCATCTGAGAATGGCTCGATTTGAAATAATTCTCAGGCATCTGAGAATGGCTCGATTAATTTATACTGTTTTTCTTTCTTCCTGACGTTACTGATTAATTGTAATTATTATATTAGCCTATATATATAACCTATATTTATTATTACAACTACATGTTGCCATAAGAACAGGTGTCATGCTGACATCATGATGACACTAAACAAACGCACGTGTCACAGGCGGGTAGTTTTCAGAGTGCAACTGCCAAGAAGACCATCATGGACGACACTCGTCTCATCGTAGAAGTTGAGAAACATACAGTCATTTATGATCCTAAACATTTGCTGTATAAAGACTTGCAGGCGAAGGAAAAAGCATGGGAGGAAGTTGCAGTATCTCTTGGTGTATATGGTAATAAAATAAGCTTCTTGACCTCAATTACATGGAAATAAAGCAATGCCAACTTACCCATTATAGCTACGAGATCAAAGGCGGATATCGCGTTATCACACTTATGTGCTGTGTTGCTGATAAACATGATATAATTTCAGCTCTGTTGTCTTTATATGAAAATAAATATGATGAACAAGACACTCAAAGTGCTTGCTATTTAATTCCATACGAAAGGCGTATTTATCATCCATTTTTAGTTTAATACAAGGGTCATTCTAGAATTGCGGGTACATTTTGCGTCTCCGAGATAAACCTTTTATTATTTTTCAAAAACAAAAAATTTATTGAAAGAGTTTTGAATAATTACACAAATTGTATCAAGCTATCACTAAAAATAATGTTTATATGTGTATTTAGGAACATTTTGTCTTGAAAATATTAAATTAAAGACTCCCTCTATACCTATTTTTGACTGTCTATGCCTCCTGAATCATACATTCAGCTTCAATTATCATGAAATAATTACGTTAATTTTAATCTTTTTTGTGTGTTTACTCTACTAATTTATGTAAACAGTTGCATAAAACATCTATTTTCTGTATTATTTGTAATTTTAGTAATTAAAAAATACATTTTGTGTCTGTCCCTACGTTCTGGTCAACTCAGTTAACTCTGTTATAAAAAGGCATAACAATCTTTAATTAAAGCACTGATAGCAAAAGCATGTGACTTGCCCCAAGTGATGTCACTTCCTCTGGCGGGAAAATCTGGAAGGCACTGAGGTATGTCATTATTCCTCTCTCATTAATTTGTACAAAATGTTTAGGATACACCAATAGTAGATTAATTATTTGTCAAATCTGTTATTGTGATATTTCAGTGAATCTCTCATTCACTTTTTTAAAAACAATAATATGATGAAAATACATAAATTTCTGTTTTAGACATGCCATGTGGTATCTGGTTTGAGGTTAGCATCTTGAGCTAAAGCACAAAATGGTGGAAAATGTCAACTCTGTTATTGTCAACTCTGTTAGTGGTCTAAAAAGTTTAATGATAACAGAGTTGACAATGATTAACAGAGTCAAATGTTCCCTACCACATTTAAGCATTTTGTATTATTTTACAAATATGGATTCATTTTATTGTAAATTATACATTTGTTGTTGTATATCATTACAGGTTAAGGAAAATGAATGATAGGTAAATGAAGCTGTCAGCAGCAGAAAGGCAGCGGCAATACAGGGCACGGCGTGAGAGAGCAGCTGTTGAATTTTATTTTCCAGACACACAGTTAACGGACACACAGTTAATTTTCAAGTTCATGAAAGATCTGTAATTATTATTTAAGATTAGATAGTTTAGTACATTTTAAATGGTTTCAAAAGTTTCAGAGTGTGACAGAAAACATTGTTGTTTTTGGACTTATAACTATGGGTGGTCAACTCTGTTATTAATATCAACTTTGTTACCATCAGTGTCAACTCTGTTTGTTTAAGATTTTGCTTTAAAAATATCATTATATGTGTTTTATTGTTAAAAAAATGAATAGAAACTGATTAGCCTAAATAGTTTTCTTACTACATGAAATGTTGTAGAATTTCAGTCATTTTTAAAGCTATGTTTAGACAAAATGCACAATATCTTGGCAACGTTTTTGCCAAGTTAAAGGTGTTGATATTTTTTACTCTAAAATAAAAAGTCAAAAATGTATCAGGCTTAAAGTTGAATTAATTGATGAAAAGACATAAGTTCTCTTAGGGCAGACAGTGTTTTAAATTTTGTCACATTTGTTAACTGTATATATTTGACCCAGTTTGTCTATAACAGAGTTGACAGATTTTTCTGTTCGTACTTTGATTTTCAGAATAATTTCTAAAAATCTTACAAGTTTAAGATCAGCAAATATTGAAAATATTAAATTTGAAGTGTGTTCTATGAAAATAAAAAAGTTTAACACAAAAAGGAAATACTATTTTTTGTCGTCTTTTTCTATTTGAAATGTACCCGCAATTCTAGAATGACCCACAAACGTGTATTTTAGATTTTTATAGAAATATGACAACAATCACATATCTCAGGCAGAGATCGCACTGGCATAGTGTTTGGGAATAATCATAAATAATTTAAACACATAACCACGTGATATTAGATTAAAAAATAAAACATTTTAGAAAAGAACGGCAACATCACGGTTGTCTGAACCAATGAGCTTTAAGCTGTGTCGTCATCCAGGCGTCTCCCATCGTGCTTTTGGTCAGCGTAGTCGGTGGAGAGATACTGCGCCCGACTGCTCAATCCGACACAGCCGCCTCGCCGTCGCGAGAGTTTTTTGCCACACGTCAGCATGACAATAGAGAAAGGCGGACGTAACTCGGACACATTTCTAACCGGCATGCATCTTGCGGTGATCACCGGTGATCGATTCTGCGCAGAATTTGCTCATCTCAAACGAGTTTATAGACTCGGGGCGAAACGATCGCTGCACTGACGCTTCTGCTCTGCTCCTGCTACGCGCTGCCGCGCCGCCACTGCGGGCGGTGTGAATGATCTCCTTCGTTAACATGGACGCCGAATAAATACGCGCTGCTTACGTCCTGCTTACGCGTGCAGTGTGAAACTGGTGTAACCCTAAAAATATTAATACTGTTGCATTATTAACACGTACAGCTTTGCATTACTAATCCAAAGAAACTACAGCACAAGATCCACCAGCATCGTGTGATCATGTGGAACCACCTTCAGCAACTGAATCAAGCTCAACCAAAGAATAAGCAATGGACCCTGTTTAATTCAAACTATGATATTTAGCGTTTGACTAACCTTAAAAAAAATTCCATCACAATCTCCCCTGATCATTCTTCTACACCGGTGTTTCTCAAACCTGGTCCTGGGCACTCCACAAACACTGCACATTTTGTGTCTCCCTTATCTGACACACACATTTCAGGTTCTGGAGTTTATTCTAGTGAGTTTATGAGTAGAATCTGGTGTGTTTGATTAGGGAGACACACAAAATTTGCAGGACCAGGATTGAGAAACACTGCTCTACATGATCATCGACCTTCATTCATAAAAAGATTTTAACATGCGTACATGTTTTACATGCTCCTTACCAAAGTCTTGCAGTGAATAAAATGGCAAGAAATGCATCCTAAAATTTCTAAAAGACTTTTAAAGGTGTACACCAACTGTAGTTAGGACATTTAAGACTGACACATGCATTTCTTCAGTTCATGTTCTGCATAGTCTCCCTTTTCTCAAACGTATTTGTTGGTTTTTAATGCAAGCTGGTAACAATTTTACTTAGTAAGCTTTATTAAGGACTTGCTTAATAAGGTCTAACCAGAAAAAAAGTAAACTTTTATCATCTGTACAATTAAAACATTTTGTATAATTTTAGTCTATTGTTTTAAATAGTGTTTTGAAAATTGACTCTATATAACAGAGCATTATCTAACACAGTCAACAAACAGATATGCCTCTGTTTTTAAACCATTTTAGTAATTTTGGCTAATTGATCCAGAGTATCAAATCTGTAACCACACTGAGAAAACAAAGCTTTTCAAAATTTTGCTTGGTGAGCAATTACTCTATGTCAGAGCTGTCCAGTTTCATATTTCTGGTTTAACACATTTCTCTTGGTCTAAGTTTCAGCTTTGGGTCCCTACATAACTTGGTTTAATTCATGTTTGATTCAATGAATGAGAATATCTGAAATAATGTCTTCATCTTTAGCCACCACATTTTTTTAATCTTTGCTATACCCTGTCTAGGGATGGACTTTCCTGTATTAAAAAAAAATCTGATTCATATATATTAGTTTATATATTAGTTAACATATACCGTAATCGAAATTTGAAGTGGATCAAAACTTTCAAAACTTTCAAAACTTTCAACTTTCATCAAAGTTGTCCTAAAACTTAAATAAAACTCGTTTTTGTCTTATGACATCTTTGATCAACTTCTTTTTTTATCCACTTCAAATGTTGACTAAAAAACATTCATATCTTATACCCCTGGTGATGACAGCATTTGTAGTTATCATTGAAAATGCAGCAAATGGAAGTTCTTCTGTGTACATTGCAATGGCGCCACCAGGGGGTGGCCAGGGGTGGCCGTGGCCACCCCTGGCCGACTCCTGGCCACCCCACTGGCCAGTATAAATTTTAGTAGCATCAGTTATGCATCATCCCTAATGCACAGCCAGGCAGGCAAGCCGCTCTAGACCTTCGATCGCACACAGTAGCCAGCCCTCTCCCCCGCCCCTCCGTCCATGCCACTGTTGCGCGCTCAGACAGCAACAGCTCAGCGCGTGCCCGTCGGTCAACAATTTCAAAAGAAGTTAAGAAAGAAGACAAAGAAGACTACCGGTAAGTAAATAAGTCAAAAATATTCTTTAGTAAAAGAAGAAGGGGAATTATGTCTCGTGACATGTGCTTTTTAAATTCCAAATGGTTACAGTATACTGTTACAGCAGCTTTTTGATGTGTTTTTGACACGTTTTGACAAGAGTTACCTAGCTAACGTCGTTATAAATAAACATCGTTGCAATAAATGTACACCTTATGCCAAATATAATTGCAAAATAAAAAGAATTGTTGTGCAACTCAAAATGTTAACTGTACTGTTATTAGTCTATGCACATTATATCATTAGTAACATTAAATATAACACAATAAACCAAAGTATATCAGTAGGAGTTTCCTTAAGTCTTTCTGATAGTTTTCTACAGGCCGGTTTACTACAACAGTAGAATAAAATTCTGAAATTATGGTTTATAGTTTTGGTGTGCCACCCCAAGATTTTAAGTGGCCCCATCTGGCCACCCCTATGAAAAATTTCTGGAGGCGCCACTGGTACATTGTCAGTAAGTTAAACTTGTGCCATTGCATTAGATTTTCAGCCAGAGGTGGCACTCAGAGGCCTATGTTGTTGTCTGTGACCTCTGTTGTTTCTCCGCCTTTAGTCTGCCACCACTGAGAATGAACTGAATGTCAGGATGTTCTCTAAGTCTTTAGGAAAAGTCTCAAGTGAAAGGTCCAACTTTTCCTACATTGAATCAGTCTGTCTCCATGTTGACCCCTTTCAAGAGGGAAGCTGAAGGTCTGACAACAGCAGTTAGACATTCTATTTTCATGAACAAGTTCAGAGAACCTTCAGAGAAAGAGCAAGCAGTTTCTTAGAATATCAGTTCATAGAATCCTTGCACCCATTTCTCAACTCTATGTTTCCTAACCCATCTGAGCCAATACATAAATCAAAACCGGGATATATTTTGATTTATATATAGGCTCAAATGGGTTATCAAAGTTTGTCCATGGCTCAAAATTTCACAATTTTCACTGAGTGCATATTCCTAATCCTACTATTTATCATTTTAAGAAATTATGCATATATTGATTTATTTATTTCAAAATGTAAGAAATCCCTAAATCTCAGGATGGCATTATTGATCTATTGATTTTATTCAGCTCTTTTATAATTTCTCTGTTGATTTTTATTTTCAAACATGCTTTTAATTCATCACCTTGAATAACAGTTCCTTTGATTCATATTTCAATTGCTAAAAGTTTCAACTTGAATTAAGGTCTTATTCAAGTTGTAGTGCTAATATTTGGTGTAATTTCCCTCCTGAATAGTGAAGGCATTCTGTCCAGAAGCTGGTATCACTACATGATTGATACCTGATTGGCTGATTTCAACAAACCATAACCACTGCCCTCAACTGGCAATGGAAAATGTCCTTTTAAATGTGATCACCTGTTTTCATTAGTTACTTTACTTGACAGAATCATGTCAAAAGCCATCTTATCCATATGCATCTGTTATTGCAACACACTAACTAAAGTGTTGGTACATTTTGATCTCAAAAGCATACAAATGCTAGGAAAAGGAATGTTATGATTAACATTTCTTTCACATCAGTAAACTCTGCCTCCTTCAATTTGATTGCCTATCTCTCCGTTCTTATCTCATTTTTACACTAATGAGTGCTGTAACCAGTGCACCACGGAAGAACAGGCTATATGTACATTTATTATCATTCAGTTTTATAGGCCTATATTTATGTAGCAGCGGTCTGTTTGACATTCATGATGCTTATTTTAAAGTTTATGACAATCTGTTATGAAATGCAAAGTAAACAACTGAGTAAACAACTCTTGAGTTTATTGAACAGCACAAGCATCTGTCGGCACGGTAAGCAGCCCAAGTAAATTCTACAAATATAACCCCTTTTGAAATACACAAAATTGTTTATATTGATCTGTGGCCTCTCCATTTTTTAATTGTTTTCGGTTGTCAACTGTCATGTTGCAATGTAGCCATTTATGTTTTAAGCTAGTTGCACAATTTTACCACTAGATGTCGGTAAAGTTGTCACTGAAGTCTCCACTGCTCACTGCAGTGCTAGATATCAGTCATGTGACCAGCCGTACTGATATTCAGATCAACAGCACTGTTGCTCACATGATCTGGATTAAAAATGGGAAACATGATGAAAGCAGGAAGATCCAGATCTACAACTATAATGATTACTGACTACTGAATGGTAAGATCCTCAGAAGAGAAACACTATTAAAGAAAGGAAATACAGTGTCAGTGAAGGTGGTTGTGAATGTGTGTAGATGTGTGTCAGTTACAGGATCAGAGAATGACACCGTTCCTCTGTCATAGTCCAGAAACACTCTCACACGCTCAAGATCCTGTTTAACACGAAAACCAGCCCATTCAGACCATCCGCATGTCACACTCCAGACATCAGCGCTAAAGAAATCAGGTCCCTTCCTCTGGTTTGATGCTGTAGTTACTCCAAGACTCCAGCGTTGACTCTCTTTAACCTCCACATCCCAGCAGTGTGTTCCTGAGTTAAAACCCTCTGAACCCAAAACACAGTTAAAAATATCAAATCGCTCTGGATTATCAGGAAGTGGTTGATTGTTCTCACTGTTTCTCAGACTGGTCAGATCAGCAGACAGGAGGAGACACGGATGAGCTGTGTTTGGATCCAGAATCACAGGAGCTGATGAGACACAATCAACAGCTGCTTTAATACTGCTGGTCATATATAATGACCAAAGATTGAACCATACTCAGATTATAATTTATTAAATCCCTTATTCTGTAAATATTCCTGCTGTATGTGTAACAGGCAACACAGATCTTCTCAAGACTCACTTTTTTGAAAAATGTCCTGCATCCTCTTGGAGACTCTGAACGGCAGGTTGCCCAGGTAACGTGGCACATGAATCAAAGCTCCAGAAGGCGTCTGTGGATCCGGCTGTGAGATCTGGACTCTGGAAGAACATTCAGGAGTCAGAACTGCAGTGGATTTGGATCAGAAGCAGAGAGACCAGAGACACCAGCAGATCACTCACCTTTCCATTGAGACTGGAAACTTCTGCAGAACAAACACACAATTGATTATCAACAGCTTAATCAATCAATCAATCCATTATCTGAAATCAGACCTTTAGAAAGCAGACATCATTGTCTTTCATCATCTCCTCCGTGTCTTTGATTGTGTGTGAAAGAGCTGAGATGTGTCTTTTGATGTCCTCGAGCTTCTCCTTCATCATCTGCTTCTTCTGCTCCTCTTCCTCCCTCAGTGCAGTGATTGTAGCTTCTTCTTCATCTCTGAGAAACTGATGAAGCTTCTCAAACTGCTGTTTAATCTGATGCTCTGTGTGCTCAGCTTGAAACTGAAATCAAATCACATTCACTTAGACAAAAAAAAAGAAAAAAAGTTTTTGCTCATGTCTTCCCGCAGTTAGATGCATAATATCAGCAGTAGTTGTTGAGCTCATGAATATTAATCAGATTGCCTGTGTTCCGTCCACTGCTGAATTAACATAGTTATACATGAACAGCTGTGTATTTTTCACTCAAAAAAGGAACATGTAATTGTGTCAGACAACCCGATTCAGCTTTTCTGAATTCAAAATGAAATTTGTGAAAATGCGAAAAAAAAATTGTCCTCACCTTGATGTGTCGAACTGTTTTTTCAAACTGTTTTATAATGTTTTCTTTGTGTTTAAGTTTCTCTTGTAAGGTCTTCAGTGCTGTATTGAGCTCCTCCTACAATTGAAAGTGAAAATCTATAAGACACCAGAGATTTATGCAAAATGTTCATGCAATACATAGTATGAGTAAAATTAGTAAAATTATCTTTATGACAACCACAGTATAATTCTTTGTTACCTTATATGATGAAACCGCTTCACTGATGGGTCTGAATTTGTGATTGTCGTGTTGTTGTGAATCTCTGCACACTAAACACACAGGCTGTTTGTCCTCCAGACAGAAGAGTTTGAGTTTCTCTCTGTGTAAACTGCAGATCTCCTCAGATCCTGGTGAACCCCTCTCATTTCTCTCCTTCAGGAACGAATCACACAATTGTTTTAACACTAGATTACATGGAGGCTTTTCTTTTGAGGATCTCCTACTGCAGACAGGACACTCCCGAGTTTTCTTGGTTCTCCAGAACTGCTGAAGACACTTTTTACAGAAACTGTGACAACACAATAAAATAACAGGAGTCTTGAAGATATCAGAACACAAGGAACAAATATAATCACATTCAGCTGGTGAAGCCATTTTCAGGTTTGAACTCCAACAATCTAAACTTTTATTTCACTTTCTGAATGATAGTTCAAAAATGAAACACCATGGGAAACACAAAAATCCTTCTTGAAAAGTATTTCTGCTCTTGATCGTTGATTCCTAATTGATTTTGTCCAGAAATTCAGAAAAGTGTCCATATGACAGAAAAGGAGTGAAAAAGAGTCTTCCGAATCTCTTCTGAGTAGTTTTTACAGGGTGTATTAGTTTATGAACATGTTTTGGTATGTTGTACAGCAGGTCAGACAGAAACATCAGGAAATAAAAAGTAAAAAAAAAAAAAAAAAACACATTAAAAACCACAAATCAAATAAACTAAAAAAAATTTATAAAGAGATAAAAATACAGATTGCGTTTTGTTTATTATAGCTTATTTGTTGGTGATCGTGTTTGAAACTCACAGAGTTTATCCAGGGTATGTCATGTTCAAAATGTTAAAATGATTTCTTCACATACTGAAGTCACAGTGATAAACAAATGTCTGCTTATCGTGCTGATTGTTAGTGATTGGAGACGTGAGCAGCACTTACTGAAACACCAAACCAGTTTTTGTCTCTTCATCTGTTCTGCATCGTCCTGCTTGTCACCAGAAATAAGTGCATGAAATAGTCTGCTGTGAGCACATGCCTGCACTACTCACATGAAATCTAAAAATAGCCTGAAATGCAGCATGAAGAGTGAGTGAGTAAATGTGTGTTAGTTAAATATAGCTTTAAGGAAGAGATTTTGTGTAAAAAATAATAAAGTAATATAACACCCATTACACCGATCAGCACAGGGCTGTTATAGTTTAGCACTTTTATAAACTTTATAAACTTTGAAAAAGATGAAAGCAGGAAGACGATTACTAACTATTTAACGGTAAGATCCTCAGAGAAGGAAAACAACAGAAGAATGGAAAGACGGTGTCAGTGAAGGTGGTTGTGAATGTGTGTAGATGTGTGTCAGTTACAGGATCAGAGAATGACACCGTTCCTCTGTCATAGTCCAGATACACTCTCACACGATCAAGATCCTGTTCAACATGAAAACCAAATGGTTTAGACCTTTTGCAAGGATCATACTTCACACACCAGACATGGCTGTTACAGAAATCACGTCCCTTCCTTTGATTTGATGCTGTAGTTACTCCAAGACTCCAGTATCGACTCTTTTTAACCTCCACATCCCAGCAGTGTGTTCCTGAGTTAAAACCCTCTGAACCCAAAACACAGAGATACTTGTCAAACCTCTCTGGATTATCAGGAGGTGGTTGTTTGTTCTCACTGTATCTCATAGTGGTCAGATCATTAGACAGGATGAGGCGTGTATGAGCTGTGTTTGGATCCAGAATCACAGGAGCTGATGAGACACAATCAACAGCTGCTTTAATACTGCTGGTCATACATAATGATCAAGAGTGAACTGATCAAACACATCAGACATCTTTAAAATCATATACATTTCCCCCCATTTCCAGTGTATGTGTAAGAGCACAGATGTTCTCCAGACTTACTGTTTTGGACAATGTCCTGCATCTTCTTCCAGACTCTGAACGGCAGGTTGCCCAAGTAACGTGGCACATGAATCAAAGCTCCAGAAGGCGTCTGTGGATCCGGCTGTGAGATCTGGACTCTGGAAGAACATTCAGGAGTCAGAACTGCAGTGACTTTGGATCAGAAGCAGAGAGACCAGAGACACCAGCAGATCACTCACCTTTCCATTGAGACTGGAAACTCCTGCAGAACAAACACACAATTTATCATCTACAACTCAATCAATCAATCAATCAATCAATCAATCATGATCTGAAATCAGACCTTTAGAAAGCAGACGTCATTGTCTTTCATCATCTCCTCCGTGTCTTTGATTGTGTGTGAAAGAGCTGAGATGTGTCTGTTGATCTCCTCCAGTTTCTCCTTCATCATCTGCTTCTTCTGCTCCTCTTCCTCCCTCAGTGCAGTGATTGTAGCTTCTTCTTCATCTCTGAGAAACTGATGAAGCTTCTCAAACTGCTGTTTAATCTGACGCTCTGTGTGCTCAGCTTGAGACTGAAATGAGAAATAGTTATAATCAAATAGTGATCATACAGCTGTAATGAAAATAATTGCTTATTCTTTTATCTCACCTTGATGTGTTGAACTGTTTTCTCAAACTCTCCTTTAATGTTTTTATTGTCTTCAAGTTTCTCTTGTAAGGACTTTAGTATTGTATTGAGCTCCTCCTGGAATTGAAAATTCCAAAATAAAAACATAAAAATTACCAGCTGAGTGAATAGTGAGTGAGTGCAGTGCTGTGAAAAAACAAAAGAGTGGCTATCTTATACTAAATTGATTCATAAATTAAAACCTGACTTAACACAAAGGCAACCTACTGTTTAAATAGTAATGTTTTCCAATACCAGCAAATGACATGCGATAGAATGTATTTATCCCTTTATCCCCTGTATTTTTACCTTATATGATGGAACAACTTCACTGATGGGTCTGAATGTGTGATTGATATGTTTCTGTGAATCTCTGCACACTAAACACACAGGCTGTTTGTCCTCCAGACAGAAGAGTTTGAGTTTCTCACTGTGTAAACTGCAGATCTCCTCAGATCCTGATGAAAGGCTTTCATTTTTCTCCTTCAGGAACGATTCACACAAGTTTTTTAATACCAGATTACATGGAGGATCACGATTTGAGGATCTTCTCCTGCAGACAGGACACTCACAAGTTTCTTTGATTCTCCAGAACTGTTGAAGACACTCTTTACAGACACTGTGACTACATGATAAAAGAACAGGATCCTTGAAGATTTCACAGCACACGGGACAAGAAAGTTCGTCTGCAGACACTTTTAGTGAAGTCATTTTCACTGTTTGAGCTCCAGCATGCTAAACTTTACTTTCACTTTCTGAATGATTGTTTCAAAAATTAATAAAGAATCCGCTGTCTGTTCAGAAATAAACTTCTCAAATATCCTTCTTGAAAGTGTTCCTCTTCTATCTCCACTGAACGCTGATTTATTTATTTATTTTTTAAATTATGAAACTTTTGTGAAGGCACTGAGAGTCAGTATGACTGAAAGGAGGAATAACAAGTCAGTCTTTTCCTGGTAAATGTGAGGGTGGAGTTTCTGATTACCTTTGGATGTGTTTGAACAGGTCAGAGAGAAATATTGTGATTAACAAAATGAATATGCATTGAAACTTTATCATGTATAATGCTACAAAACCTTGAATCGAACAAAAGAACAATTCGAGTACACAGAGTCTAACCAATTTATAATTGTTTTATTTATTGCACATTATTTGTTTGTCTCTTTTTCCTGAACATCTGGGAGAGTTACAGTGTGGAGAAGCCTCCCAAAAAAGCATTCCATCCCAAATGTTGTGTGCCCAAAGGGTGGATCAGTGATGTTTTGGGCTGCAAAATCATGACCCAGGTCCAGTACTAGTGCTAGATGGGTGCGTCTGTGCCAAGGACTACCAAACCATTTTGGGGGACCATGTGCACCTAATGATTTAAATATTGTAACGTGAAGGTGGGGCACCCTTGGTCTACACCACACTAATGAATTGTTGTGGTCTAAAACCAGGTGTTTCAGATTCATTGTTCAACCACTGTATGTATTTACATATAAATTTAATTTATCACCATACTTTAATAAGTGAATTACATAATCAGAAAACTTGACACATTTGACACTGACAAGATTTTATTTGTGCTTAACATATAAAACAACAGAGCTGGATATTTGGGTTTATGAATGCTATACATTTTACCAACCACAAGATGGCGCTGTTTCTTTCTCTCTTTTTTTCGAAACAAGCAACATCAAAGCATTAAGAGGCTTCTTTGTCATCCCTACCTTACACCTTGACAGATATACAAATATTGGGTAAAGTCCATTCAAGCGTCACTAGAATTCTGCCATGCCGACGATCCATGTGAAAAGGGCCTATCACAGATATTCAGATCAACAGCACACTTTTGAGACATGTATTAATTACTGGAAACATGATGACTGTAAAAAAGGAAAGCAGCTCAATCCAGACCTGCAGGTGTAATGTTCACTGATTTTTGAATGGTAAGATCCTCAGTGAGGAAAAACTATAACACCAGAAGAATGGCAAGACAGTGTCAGTGAAGGTGGTTGTGAATGTGTGTAGATGTGTGTTAGTTACAGGATCAGAGAATGACACCGTTCCTCTGTCATAGTCCAGATACACTCTCACATGTTCAAGATCCTGTTCAACAGGAAAACCATACTGTTTTTTCAGTCCGTATTGCACACTCCAGACATCAGTCTCAAGGAAATCACGTCCCTTCCTATTGTTTGATGCTGTAGTTACTCCAAGACTCCAGTACAAACTCCATTTAACCTCCACATCCCAGCAGTGTGTTCCTGATTTAAACCCTCTGAACCCAAAACACAGGAATAGTTTTCAAATCTCTCTGGATTATTAGGAAGCAGTTCACTGAAGAAAATGTATCTCACTCTGGTCAGATCAGCAGACAGGATGAGAAATCGATTTGCAGTGTTTGGATCCAGAATCATGGGAGCTGTAAGACACAATCAACAATTGATCAAACACATCAGACATCTTTAAATCTATACAATCTACTAGGCCAGGGGTGCTCAACCCTGTTCCTGGAGATCTACCTTCCTGCAGAGTTCAGCTCCAACCCTGGTCAAAGACACCTGAACCAACTAATTAGGATCTGAAAGAGCACTTGATAATTACAAACAGGTGTGATTGATCAGAGTTGGAGCTAAACTCTGCAGGAAGGTAGATCTCCAGGAACAGGGTTGGGCACCCCTGTACTAGGCTTTTGTATCATCAGTCTATTGTTGCGGAAGAGAGGAAATAGGAGACAGCTATGTATGGGAGTTGTAGTCCAGAGTGAGATGCATTGTATGTAATGTAGTTCAGTGACGTATGTAATGTAGTTCAATGACGAGCAATCTCACTGTGTACTGTGCAGGTGAAAACGGGGAAAAGTTTGTATTCTGCTTATGCTTTACGTTGCACTGTAAACCTGACAACACGATTCAAGATGGAGATATATTGCTTATTCTATTAGAAAATGCATGGTGTTTAGGGTAAAAGCACCCCTGCTTTTGGGGCTAAAAACCACAATAATGAACATGATAATTATAGAAGGCTGACTTTTCCATTTGTTGACATGACATTGTTAGATTCAGATGGTAAATATCATATATTATGTTGGGTGTCCAGCTTAGAGATAATCACCATGTTTAGAAATGAAACCATATTTAAAATATTATGTGATATTAATCAGATCGCATAATAAAATATAATTTGTTGTTACTACTGTAAATGTATATTAAATTACTAAGGGATCTCCTTCAGTGCTTTCAGAATCTTTACATTTTAAAATTGCGTTTCTGTATTTTAAAATATGATATAAAATATGTTTTATATTAAAATACATGACAAAACAAGAGGTTCACAAAACAAAACAAAACAAGTCAGTTTCTTCCTGGTAAGTGTTGTATGAGGGTGGAGTTTTTGATCCCCTTTGTGTGTGTTAAAACAGGTCAAAGAACAACATCAGGTTAAATTTGAACAAAATGCAGTCTAAATTAACACGCATTGAAATATCTCAACAACATTATAAAACCTTAAATCAAACACAAATGAACAATGAAAAACAATAATTAGTGCTATTTGTCACAGAGTTTCCCCAAGGTCTATCATAATCAAATCATTATCAAAATGACTTCTTCACATGCTGAATTCACAGTGATTGTAAAGATCTCAATTTTGGGCTGCTGTTCACCTCCTGAAGGTTATTCCATAAAGCAGGTTATGTGACATACCCAGGTATGTGTCAAGCATTCACCACAGCCACCTCCATATATATACACACACACACACACACACACACACACACACACACACACATACATATATATATATATATATATATATATATATATATATATATACACACACACACACACACATATATATATATATATATATATATATATACACACACACACACACACATATATATATATATATATATATATATATATATATATATATATATATATATATACACATACATACATATACACACATACATATTACTTATATAGTTGTACATTATAAAGCACTAATATAAGTAAAATATAAGTTCACTGATATTTGTATACTTACTACATAAAGTATACTTAAAAATATATTTGAACTTTACTGAAGTATACTTCATAAAATAAACTTGAAGTATACTTCTTTTTGTTAAGGGCTGTGCAAATTAGTTCAGTCTTTTGAGGAGTTTTTATCCCCACTGTTTGAACAGCAGCCTTTTCAACTGACACACCATCCACATAGTAGGATTTGTCCACGCTATCTGTGGCAGTTTCTTCTGGTTTGAGCTGGTCTGCTGCTTTTCTCTGTCTGTTTGGCATGTGCTTTACAGCACTTTTTGAAATTATTTCAGTTTTTGCATTTATGGCACTGCCGACCATAAGCTAAGCATTTTTCCTTTTTTGCTTCATGCTTGCCTCTACAACTACTACAGTTTACTATGATCTGTGAGGCTGTATGATCAGAGATGGATCTTTTTGACATTTTAAGGAAAAGGAAAGGAAAGGAAAGGACGTGACGTGTGGCCAAGTACGGTGACCCATACTCAGAATTTGTGCTCTGCATTCAACCCATCCAAGTGCACACACACAGTAGTGAGAAGTGAACAAACACCCGGAGCGGTGGGCAGCCATATTGCTATCGCTGCGGCGCCCGGGGAGCAGCTGGGGGATCGGTGCCTTGCTCAAGGGACTCACCTCAGTCGTGGTATTGAGGGTGAAGAGGGCGCTGGTTATTCACTTCCCCCACCTTCAATCCCTGCCGGACCTGGGACTCGAACTTCTGAGCCGGCAAAATTGAGGAGAATGAGTGGAGAGTGTGTGGCTGCTGTATATATATATCGTATTCTAGGTCGAATACTCACCAATTCTCACCAATGTTACCATCAAACACTAGGGGTTCGGGTCACCTGCAGCCTTCCGCCATTTCCGATGAGGTACGCAAAACTTTCTTATAGCAAGTCTTTGTGATGAAACTTGACTTTAGTCTCATCTGCCACTCATCTGAAAGGGTTTTTAACCCCCCAATTCTATGTGGTAAAGAGAAATGTGCAACCATTGATAGGACTACTGGACTGTTTACAAATGAAACTGGTCTCATTCAATAAAGAAATTCACCATGTGTCAGCAGATGAAGATCCACGTTTCGCAAACTTGGTTATGTCTTAAGTTATGTGTATGTATAGTCAATTATTTATAGTATATGTATAGTTACATGTATAGGTTTAAACAATTGTTTCTATGTCTAGTGTATGTACTGTATGTTCATATTTATGTTTATTTATGTAGCACTGTGGTCCTGCGAGACATGACATTTCGTTCCACTGTATGTCCACACATGTAACGGAATGACAATATAGCTTGACTTGGAAACCAGATTTATTCAGAATATTCAGACCTTTTCCAGGATGAGATCGGTAAACTTCCAGTAACATATTCAATGAAACTGGACCCAGCAGTGCACCGAGTTGTAAAACCTGCACGTAAAATCCCGGCAGCCAAGCATGGCAAGGTTGAAGCAGAATTACAAAGAATGGTCAGTGAGGGTGTTCTTATTCCAGTCTCGGAGCCCACTGAATGGGTATCGTCAATGGTAGCAACACACAAAAATAATTCAGTGGAGATAAGCATATGCATCGACCCAAGAGACCTTACTAAAGCCCTCCTGCGTCCACATCATCCAATGCAAACTGTAGAAGTCGTCGCATCTGCTGCATCTTCCATTACAACAGTATTACCCATACCAAGACGAACTGGCAACAAAGGATGAGATTGTGATGAAGGACCAAAAAGCTGTGATTCCCAAGTCACTGCAGAAAGAATACACCACCATTCTTCACAGAGGACATCCTGGAATAGAATCAACAAAACGCAGGGCACGAGGTGTAGTGTTCTGGCCTAGGGATGTAACGATATGAAATTTTTTGATCACGATTATAGTGACCTAAATGATCACGGTTATCAGTATTATCACGGTATTGTTAAAATGTGCTGGAAATTTTCAAAAAGTACTGACACATGAAAGATTTCACCAACTTTTGTATTTAAATTCAACAAAAATTAAATAAAATTACTTTTTGTTTGCGTAAACACTAAAACAATAACTTTACCTATGATGTCTGGATTTTAAATGACAACAGTTTATCTCATACGAAATGTTCAAATAAAACTTTGAAAAGGTTTCATAAAATGGTAAACTTCACATTTTAGCCTTTAATAAAGAAAAGGGTTAAGTCAAAATTATATTTGAATAACAAATGTTTCTATGTATTTTATCTGATTCATAAATATTTCTAGACACCTATCTGAATTGTTTAAATGTATATAACCCACATAAGTTTGTTTTTGATCAGTCAGTCAAAATGTACAGCAGGGCATGCAAATTCGTCGTTTTTTTGGCCAGACAAAGAGTGCACACAGGCTGAATGTAAATGTAAGTCTCTGTAAATCCACTGTCTGACACTAGATGGCGCTTACGGAAAAGCTGAATTGCAGCTGTTTTCTGTAACCTCCGTGGATAAAGCATCGTTACGATTAAAGAATCAAGTATTACAGGGAGCAAGGATGAAAACAAAATGTCATCGAATATTTTCTAAAAACAGTCAGAAACTTTCAGAGGTACATTCATATAAACCATTCATTCATATATTAATTTGTATTAATCCCTTAGCACTCTTTTAAAACCTTGCATCTTTCCGTCACGTTTTCACTAGTGATGGGAAGTTCGGATCATTTTACCGACTCGGACCTTTGATTCTCGTTCAGCAAAATGAACGAATCTTTTTTCGAGTCATTTCGTTCATTTTAGCAAAATATAATTAAAATGTTACGTGTTACCTCCCTAACATATCTACTGCTTACACAAACGTTGATCACACTACAAACAAGACAAAACTATAATGCTATAAGAAACAGAAAAGATTCATTCATTGTTTACCTGGGTCTTTAGTCTATGATTAGCTCACCTCACCTCTTATCTGACAAGTTTTCGGGTTCGTTCATCATGTGACAGCCCCATAAGGTGAACGAACGACTTTAAAAAACCCGAAGACTCGAAACTGGTGAACCAATTCCAGTACAGAACCTAACAGGATGTTGCGCATGCGCGACTGAACGAATCACTCCCCGAGACGACTCGTTCATCCCGAGTCACATTAAAGATTCGTTCAAAATGAACGAATCGTTCAAGAACGACCCATCACTAGTTTTCACACCAAACGAAACTAGTCCTCGTGCTGTGCGCATGTGAAACTGTTTCCTAAAACTTTGCTCTACGCTGCACAGTATTTATTTATCCTCAGTTGTTCAAATCACAGTAATCGGATACGGTTTTAATGATAATTAAATATGAAACGGTAATACTAACCGTGGAGGGTTTTTATCAGGATTGATCATTAAACCGGTAATTGTTCCATCCCTATTCTGGCCTTCATTGAACAAGGACATCGAGGAGAGATGCACTTCATGCTCTGTCTGTAATAGTATGAATCAGCACCAACAGAAAGAACCATTAAAATACCATGATACTCCAGAGCTTCCCTGGTCAGTCGTTGTGACTGATCTATTCGAATGGAATGGCCAACACTATCTTGTTCTGGTGGACTCGTACTCAGGGTGGTTTGAGGAAGATGTTCTTCGCAATCTAACATCAATTGCCGTGATTAAAATTAAAGAGACACTTTTCGGTACATGGCAGTCCCCAAAAAGTGATAACAGATAACGGAACACAGTTTTCCAGTCAACAATTCAAGAACTCCGCAAATAAATGGGACTTCATACATGTAACAAGCAGTCCAGTAATATCCACAATCTAATGGATTAGTGGAACGAGCAGTGCAAAGCACAAAAAGAGTTGATGGAAAAATCAAAGCGAGATGGGACAGACATCTTTCTTGATTTACTCAATTTGAGAAATGTCCCTTGTGAATTTTCGGATCACCAGCGGAAAGACTCATGTCAAGACAAACAAGGTCAACCCTTCCAATCGACAAAAAGTTGCTGGTCCCTTCTACCAAAAGACACATCAACGTCACAAAACGACTTGCACACAAGCGTTATCAACAGAAGCTGTATTGCGACAAAACCAGCAAGCCTCTCCGTCCCCTGCTGAAAGGTGAAGTAGTCAGGTTACAAACACCTCAAGGTTACAAAAAAGTGGGAACTATCAAAGACATCTGCAAGGAGCCAAGATCATACGTGGTGGAATCAGAGGGGAGGGATTATAAAAGGAATTGAAGGCACATCTTGCATCTCGTAAATGGGGGTTTTGTGGTCTCAGGAGACAAGCGTAAATTGACCGGCTGTTTTTTTTTTTTTTTTTTGGAAAAATGAGTTGCTGAACTGCATTTGTGAGAAAATCAAGCCAAGTTTTCTCATAAAAAGGCAACTGAGTCACACAGTTGTAACACACAATACATATATTTCTCCATACCACTGCATTTCCGCTCAAATAGTGTTTTGTATTTGCGAATCACTTTGCGTTTGTTTAAAAGTCACGTTTTTTATTTGCAAAGCAGGTTGTGTTTTTTTGCAAAATGCTGGATTTGTTTGATGAATATTGGCACAAAATGCACTCCATAAATATTGATCATTTAAACAAAATGAAACATCACAATAGAAAAGAATGCATTTTCATTTAAATAAGTAGATATATTGGTCAGAGCCACAAAATCTATATTCTTTGTTAAAAAGGGACTATTAACCAAAAGTTTATATAAAGATGTATTTTAAGTGTAAAATAATTTTGCCCACACAGATCCCATGAAGACAGGGCTGACGCTACCTATAGGCAGAGCAGGCAATTGCCTAGGGCAGGGGTGCTCAATCCTGCACCTGGAGATCTACCTTCCTGCAGAGTTCAGCTCCAACCCTGATCGAACACACCTGAACCAACTAATTAGGATCTGAATGAGTACTTGATAATTACAGACAGGTGTGTTTAGTCAGGGTTGGAACTAAACTCTGCAGGAAGGTAGTTCTCCAGGAGCAGGATTGAGCACCCCTGGCCTAGGGCCTTGGGCTTTGAGGAGGGGCCTCCATAACGTAACATCCCCTATTTGCCAGTCCACCAGTAGAGTCGAACAGCAAAATACTTGCCTCATTGTTCACTGGGTATTGTTGATTTGTCACTCACTTGCAATTAAACTAATTATTGTTGCCATTTCAAAGCACAACCCGCCTTAATGTTTGCTGTAGCGAACACATCTTTCAGGTGCATTTTCATCAATTCGATCACAAGTGGACGTGGGGTGTAAAACGTTTTGAGCTTGTCCACTTTCGACCACATCCAGAGGTGCTTGAAAACACATTCAATCGGATTGCTGTTGTAGTGTAGACGCGCATGTGGTCAAATGTGTTCGAACAGCTGCTGAAGACCGCCTACTCTCTATCTACTGACCTAAACATACTCACTGTGAGACGTACAAGGACACATGCTTATTAGATGGCATTTAAATTTTGATGGGCCAAAACTAAACAAAACTAAAGCGGCTGCTCTCCGCATTTTCTCTTTTGTCTAATTTTGTAAACTTGTGAAATTTACCTGAGCTTATGTCTTCCATTGCTCTGAAATATCTGAAAAAGCCCATACATATCTTCATGAACCAAACTTTGCGCAGCATGTTTGCTAGAGGGTTTGCATTGACGTCACTTTCCCGCTGGAACACGCCCCCTCAGCTGGACTGAGTGGCAAAAGAAGCTGTGTGAATAGATTTAATAGAGGGGTGTCCAACCATGTTCCTGGAGATCGACTTTCCTGCAGAGTTTAGTTCCTACCCTAATCAAACACACCTGTCTGTAATTATCAAGTGCTCCTTGAGATCCTAATTTGCCTTTTTCACACGCAACCGGAAACTACGTCACGCAGGGTAAAGTTATTTCCGCCACAGCTGAAACTACGGCGTTTCCATAACTTGGAGCGTTATTTCGCTGCTTCTCTCTCGACACTACCGCGACTCAGGTTCGAGGATGTTGAAAGAATAGTTGGACGGCATTCAACAACTAAAGAGGCAAGGCTGAGCAAGGGCTATAAATTCTTTATTAATATTTCTTGCTTTTGCTGCTGTTTGCAGCTTTCCGTTAATGGCACTTAAAGTAGCTGATAGCAGAATTACAATTCATTAGCTAAACAATTGTCTTCTCAAACAGATGGCATTGGAATCGGAAGAGGTCGTTAGTGTTTCTACATATATGTGCAGCTGTGCAGCTGGTAAAGGATTGTGCAACCACCTGACAGCACTTTTGTATCAGACGGCCCACTATGTGCAGCTTAATTTACAAACTGTCCCACCACCACTGGCCTGCACAAGTGAGCCACAGAGATAGCATCGTCCAAGAACACAGGCATGTTTTTTTTTCTGCAATTGTTAAGAACACTATTAACTCTAAGAAAGTATGTGTAAACATTAAAGCATTATAAACTAATAATAAACAAGAGTGCAGATTAAGTTACAAATATATAAATGAAAATCACAAAAGATCAATAAACAATTGTTAACTATTACTGTTTATTTTAACACTGAATTTGTTTGTTTGGTACTAAGGGAGTACATCCAGAGGCAGTGAAGGAACTTCATGTCCTGAAACCAAAATCAGTTGGGAAGACTGGAATCAAGTCTACCCTATACAAGGCTTACACAGGTAACTCACAACACACTCTCTCTCTGTGTCTGTGTGTTAGGGCTGAATGATATTTCACATGCAATATCCAATGTGCATCTTGTCAGTAAAGCCGGTTCTGTAATCAGGTGATGGAGATATAGTACTGATTACAGAACTAGCTTTACTGACAAGATGCACATTGGATATCGCATGCGGGATATTGTGCAGCCCTTCTGTGTGTACACAGCTACATTTTAATGTGTTCATGACTGATAATTTGTGTTAATCTCTTTAGGTCCCCTTCCAGATCCTGAAGTCTTGGCATCTGGTGCCAAACTGAGTCAGATTAATCCCAAGCCTTTGCTGGCACACATACTAGAGGGCATGTCAAAAGTAGAGTTGGTCCCCCCACAATTCGGTCCTGTACCTCGTGGCAGTCCACTGTCATACCAATGTCCCCCTATAGCTGCAGGTGTTCCTGATATTAATTTTCCCCCACTGGTTGTCAGTTTGGCTGTAATTTTAAATTTGTGCTTACACACCATCAAGCACTTCATCTGGAGTCTATAAAGGTTACTCACAGTTCAGCTTGCCAGATTGAAAAGGCCACAAGACTACAGTCAAAATGTACTGCTTGGGGACAAATCCGGCAATCAAGGGTTACTGCAAGCAGGTTCCAGGAGGTTTGTCATGTGGTTGCTGATTCAGCTAGTCAGTCATTGGCAGCAAGAATCATTAAGGGCACAAGGCAGACAAGTGCTATGAAACGTGGCCTTGAACTTGAGCCAGATATTTTGAGAAGATATACTGAGACAGCCAGTGTTAGTGTCCTACGATGTGGCTTTATTATCAACCCAGAAGCACCACATCTGGGAGCTAGTCCAGATGGACGAGTGCACGATCCATCTGAAACATTCCAATTTGGACTAGTAGAGGTAAAAAGCACATCTGCTGACAACATTGCTCAGGTTCCATTTATAAAAATTCAAAAAGGACAAGCCAAACTCAAAGAGACCCACAAGTACTACTGGCAAGTCCAAGGTCAGCTTGGAGTTACTGGTCTACACTGGTGTGACTTTGTGACTGACACAAAATCAGATTTCACAGTACAGAGGATCTGGCGAGATGATGTCTTCATAGCATCAATGAAAGACAAGCTAGACATGTACTATTATAATGTTTACATGGATGTCTATCTTTCAATGGTATAAACGGACAGTTATAGTCATATATTATAGTATGATAATATTGATTTGATTTATTCTTACATTAATAGTAAGTATATATGTTATGTAGTTAAGTAGTATGTAGCATATTCTGTAGTAGTCTTTTGTAACATTAGATGTATCACAAATTATAACATTAAATGTGTAGTACTTGCTTTTATTTAGATGTAAATATGTACATAACATGGTGAATACATTATATTTTATATTAGATCTTCTGTAATATATATGATATGCATACATGTTTACTAATTGTATATATTTACATTGAATACAGTGTGAAATAACAATGAACACCAGAACTGAGTTTTGACACATTTTTTTATTTTTATATGAATTATTAAAAAAGACATTTCATTGTCAAAATTTTCATTGTGTCTGTCAAATTATTTTCGGGAACTTTAGTATAAATAATTTCAATATACATTAGATCAAATTTTACTTTACAATACAAAGTAAAAAACTTTTTTACAAAAATAAGTAAAAAAACACATTTAATGATGTTAAGTATTAAAGGTATGCACTGCAACTAACTGAACAGGTAACAAAAAAAGTTTATTCTAAAAAAAACTACTGTCAAAAGTTATAACTAAAACAGTACTATTGTAATAATCACAGTCATTCTAAAAAATCTAATATATACATTCACTGCTCAAGAAACATTGGTCCCTGATAATTAACCATAAAGCAGCAATTATGCCAGATCTGATTAATGCTTCCTGACAAGGTAAGTGGCACAACAGAATCCCAGATGTGGTTTTCCTTGACCCTTCGAATCACCCTTTCCACCAGAATTCTGAGGCGTGCAATGGCCTGTGTTTTTTCACAGTCCTGTTTGCTGAACTGCTTGGCAAATTTGAAAGGTGGAATGATCAGTCTAGCGCCAACACTGCAGAGCATATCTTCAATGGTGAACCCCTTGTCTGCCATGACCACATCTCCAGGCTCAAGCAGGTCCAAAATGCCAGACTTCTTGGTGATTTCTTTGTCAGAGATTGAACCGGTGTAAAGCTGGGAGATGAAAGTCACTGCACCACATGGAGCTACCCCAACCAGACCTTTGAATGTGGTAGTGCTCTTGTAACTGGAGAAGATCTCAGAGTAGAGTGTCAATGATGTAGGGCTTTCACAGCGGATTTCTGTGCAATCCAGGATGACTCGCAGGTTTGGACTAAACAAACGGTAATTCTCTGGCATGGAGGAGCCTATTTGTTGCCTGGACATCCAAATGGGTACTGAACCCAACACAAAGAACAAGTAATTAGCCCAGGTTATAATGGTCCTGCTCACCATGGCCACGCTTACCCCGAAAATGTCAGAAATTACTTGTTCCCTCAGTCCAGCAGCTACCCGACAGCAGTAGATGAAAAGTTCATCTATGAGCTGGATCTTCCGTGCAGGGCTAGGACTTGGGAATGCTTCATGCCCCATCCTCTGTGCCTTGGTCCAGTACACCAGATTGCTGGCAGATGGACAAATAGACTCCCAGAACACCTGGAAAACTTCTTGTGAGGGAAACTTTGTGTAATATCTGATTGTTTGATCAGATCGTTTGTTTCTCCAGTGACATTTTCTGCAGCCTCGCCTCCAGCTCTTCAATGTACTGCAGAGCCTCATCTAATGCACCTATAAAATGAAAAAAAATAAATAAATAAAGTTAGCAACTAATCATGCTATTTTTTTCACATCGCACTGTTAGCACCAAAGACATAAGGGTGGTTCTATAATTGCAGATACATTTGGTGTCCACATTTTTTTTCTGCTTTTAACTTGTAACCGTGTGATATATAATTGCTTACATTTTTTTTTTTTTTTTTTGAAAATCATGATTTCTAGTTGTTTGAATTTGTATCAATACTGTTACCATCAGTAGAGTGAGAATGTTGATAGTATGTAACAGAATTGACAGTTATACACAGACAGAGACACACACATAACAGTCAATTCAAGAAGCAATTACGATTTTCAGCTACATACGACACTATTTACAGAAAAAAATATATTGTTATGGCCTTTTACATCCTGTGATCAATGACAACGAGTAGCAAATATTTAAAATGATTAATAATAACTATTTGATGAAGCTGAAAAAATGACTTTGGACACAAAATGTACAGTACCTGCAATTATAGAATCACCAATAAGCAAATGTTAACATAAGTGCTTACCGGCAGGTGGGTGTGCCGCGTAATCATGTTCCTCAACTTGCACAGATTCATTGGGTGCATTTTCTAAGACCGCCAGCTGCTCCTGAACACGTACATCCATGCCAAGTCGAACGGCAGTTCTCTCAAAAGCTGACAGCCTTTGAGGGGGTACATGAAAATTGTTCCATGGAAAACGACTGGGAATGACACCAACTTTCAGCCGCGAACTTTCTGGAACGTAATCGGCAGCAGTAAAATGCTGACTACAGACATACATGCTACCTCTCTGAATTACAAATGTAGAGCCTTCATCCCGTCTGATAGCAACAACCCATTCCCTTTTTTGGTCTTCGTTTAAAGGAAACCCATGAAAACTCAAATATGGTTGTTTTTGTTTAGAATTTGTGCACTGAGGGACGCTACAGCAACACTTATTCTTAGACGCCGCCATTCTTACTCTCCGCCCTATAGATTCTGGAAGTAACTTTACCCTGCGTTGCACAGAACCCGGAAGTGTGAAAAAGGCTAATTAGCTGGTTCAGGTGTGTTTGGTCAGGGTTGGAGCTGAACTCTGCAGGAAAGTCGATCTCCAGGACCAGGGTTGGGCACCCCTGATTTAATAGATAAGCATTTTGCTGGACTTGGTATAATGTTCCTTACAACTTACTAAATATCCAGTGGTCCACTGAAATTGATATGCGGCTAGGAATTGTGTTTCCTGACATTTATATGTGCCTAATTTTAACGCCAGGGAAATAAACAGAGCAGATTTGCCTGTGAACATATTTTGTAAATATAAAATAGTCTGGTCTAAAACCTGGTGATCACTTATATCTGTGTTATATATATGGTCATATGGTCCAGCCCAAAATCTTATGTAGTTTTTGTCAGTGTTTATTTAAAAACATCCAGTCATGCAGAATTTAAGATGGTAAATATTTAATTGATGAGTTGTCAATATGATATATGACAATATGCTATATAGGGTGTGATTTTACTGAAATATTCAACATAGTAACATGAAATGATAACTGGAAATTCTGCCTGTAAAAATATACCTCAATCGCAAAGCTCATTCTGGTTTTAGAGGTGTTTTGTGTGTCCTTTTGCGGCATTCACACTGAAACCAATGCTGCCAATGCGTTTTTTTTTTTTTTGGGCCACTCAGTGAGCGGAGCCACTAGGTGTGTTCGACTTAACGCAGCGCTGCGCAGCTCGATCAAATTCTGATTTGAAGCAGTGCATGCCGGTTAGAAATTTTCCTGTTTATACACGGACAGAAGCTGGACAGCTATGGCGCTCTTTTATAGTCGCTGTCTTCAGGAATTACCCCATCTCACGGTAAATGACATAGACCGACTCGTAAAAACATCATGTGCCGCTCCCAACAGCAAGCGGGAAAAGGGATTTAAAATGTACATCGGCAGCTATATCGACAACTATGAGGGTAAGTAGCTAACGTTATCATGCTACATTATAATCATGAAACTGACGTGACTGAACTTGTTAACGTTAACTACAGTGTTTCCCATACATTGACTAATTTGTGGCGGCCCACCACAATATCAAAATTGATCACCACACAATGATTTTCTATGTTGTACTTTTGAAATGGGATGAAATCTTTTAGAATATAATATTGTTAGAATGCTGTTGGGATGTCAGGGTTAGCACACTATAACCAGAGAGGGTTAAAGCGGTAATCAAGGATCTTTTTATAACGTTACAGCTACTTGTCAATACTTGTCGTGCAGTATAACTACAGTATAGACTATTCATTTTATTGACTCCGACACCCCCACACCACAAATACAATTCAATTCTGTGGGAAACACTGAGCTATTTTGTTTTACAATACTCTATTAGAACAGACAAACTAGCACAGTGTAAGAACGAGTGTAACCCAGTTTCGAAATATATGTTCATCTTTTTCCCTAACAGTGTCAATAAAAAACAAGGTGACAGGAGAGGTCAGCGTGAGGGCAGTCTGTCATAGATCCATGAGGAAAAATGAAAAGCCACACGAATTGAGAGTAGGGTGACTATAGGGTCAATGTTAGGGTAATGGTTAGGCCTGCTGATAAGTTGCCCAGCTGATAAGTAGCATTATCTAAATGTACATGGCTCAGTCTACTGTTTATTGATGTGAATGGGTAGGCCTATGTGGCTCTCATCTACAATACAACCGTATGCTTTTATTAGTTATATTTTTCTCTTGTTAACAGTTTAGCTCTTAAGAGGTATTTCTCATCTAAGCTTCTATTTTTCCCTAGATGGTGTTAAAAGACTCGAACCCTGTCATTTTGGTGAGCACCCACTGCTCCAGTGCGGCGGTGTGTGCCTTATGCAACCATTTGGTTGCACTACTATACCAAACAACACACTTTTCACAATTAGGCATCCCTGCTGTACCCCCAGTGCACAGTTGCACAGAAACTGAGCAGACCTGGCATAAGCCAAGGACCTTGGTAAGTCATCTGTCTGTCATGTGAATTGTACCTATGCACATGTAACTATTGTGATGCCATGTCAAAATGTGTCATTGCTGTCAGGGTGTTAGGCCAGGTCCAGTAGAAGACATGGAGGTCCGCAAACCCCAAAATTCTACTGCTGTTTGTGTAAGGTGAGATTATGTTAGCTTTAGTTTAAGCTATGTGTCGATGTGGTATATATGTATGCTGCAGTTTTTTTTTAAACATTTTTTCATTTCAACATTTTCAGAAGTTCTCTCTACAAAGCACTTGACGGGGAAATGCCAGATCTCTCCACATTGAGAGTGGCAGAAGTATATAAGGACTTCCCCCCTTTGCTTGCACCTCTGGTGACCACCATGGGCATGTCAGTGGAAGTCCCATTAGTTCAGACAGCTTTTGGGGCTGTCCAGGCAGGGAGTGTGCTGTCATTTCAGCAAAAACCACCAGAAATGTGGGAAATCATCAACATCCCAGACGCCCCTGCCCAACCTTCCCTTCCCATCCATGGCTATAGGCTTGAGCCAACCACATGCGCCTATGTGTTATCAGAGGAGGAACATGTATGTATGGAAACGCTACAGGTGTCATTCCACATGGCCCACAGGATTGAAGCTGCAACACGGGAGCAGAGCTCATGCCAGGAATGGCATCGACTGAGAAAGATGCGAGTCACATCTACACGCTTTCACGAGGCATGCCATGTTCGCTGTCATACATCAGCTGAAAATCTGGCACACAGAATTTTGAGGGGGACTGTCATGACGAAGGACATGAAGAGAGGAGTCGATATGGAGCCAGCTGCCGTGACAGAGTACTGCAGTTTAAAAAATGTGAACTATTCACCCTGCGGCTTCATTATACACCCTGATGCTCCATGGCTGGGATGCTCCCCTGATGGAGTCGTGTTTGATCCTTCTGAAAACCCAAAATTCGGCCTGCTGGAAATTAAATGCCCCAACGTCAAGAGTTATGTTGACTGTCCCTACCTGAAAATGTCTGGTGGCTCTTTACAGCTTAGGAGGCAGCACAAGTACTATTGGCAAGTACAAGGTCAGATCCTCCTAACAGGTTTGGAGTGGTGTGATTTCGTGGTATGTGCGCAGGAGGACATGCTTGTTGAGCGCATACACAAAAATGTAGATGTAATGCGTACCATTAGAGACCGAGGAGATCTGTTTTTTTTTTTTTACCACTACCTACCAAAGTGTCTGTGTTTTTAAGTCATTTCAGATGTGTTACAGCGGCCCTCACAACCCACCCCCACCCCCCTTCATGTGAGGATGGACACTGGGTTACAGCGGCCCTCACAACCCACCCCAACCCCCCTTCCCGTGAGGATGGACACTGGGTTACAGCGGCCCTCACAACCCCACACCACCCCTTTCAAGTGTACATATTGTATATAGTTCTCTGCGGTCTGAGTATTAGATTTATGGTATTCTATTTTTTATTGTATTATTCTTATTTAAACAATATTTACATATACACACTCATGTACATATATATATACAGCATTATATTTATTGTATTATTCATAGTTATTTACACTAAACAATATTTACATACATACACTATATTTATACAATATAATATATACACCTATCTATATATCTATACCTATATATATACCTACATATATTACATTAGATTATTATCGTTTTTTTTGTGTTATGTATTATGAAATTATAATAAAATATGTAAAGGAAACACTGTCTTAGTTTTGTCTGTTGATCAGAGGTATACAGAACAGAGTGTGAAATCCATAGTATTTACATAAGTATATGTACAATATTTATAGGTGACAAACCTTAGCACATCATGGAGCCATTAGACTCAATGGCTCCATGCCTTGACAAGTGGTCCACATTGATAGTTCACAAGCAAACATGCCACTGTGAACAGTTGGTTTATGCTACCAGAAATGGACAATGGGATGACCGTGTCAAACAACTTGTGTTCCTTAATGCGACGGATAAGACGTTCGACATGTACCCTGAGCCTAGCCACAGACTGCGTGTGTCTCACTTCATCAGCTGACATTTGTTTTCCTTTGGTCAGAAAAACAGGCCAGTGGATTTTACATGGCACTAGGCTATCAATTATAAACCCCTTATCCACCATGATGGCCATGTCAGGGGTAAGAAGGTTAATGATCCCTGACTGTTTGAACAGCTCCCGGTCACTAATAGACCCTGCATACAGTGTAGAAACAAATGTTATTGCACCATGAGGTGCCATTCCTACTAAAGCTTTGAAAGTGCAGTGAGACTTGTAATTTGAAAAGACCTCACTTTGTAGTAGCAAAGAGGAAGGTGTTTGGCAGTGGATCTCTGTGCAGTCCAGGATAACCTGTGTGTCTCGAAATTGATGGAATTCTTCTGGCAGATGGGCTCGTACTTGCTCTTTTGCCATCCAAATGCACACTGACCCCAGGACAAAGTAGAGGAAGTTGGCCCAGGTTGTTATGATGCGGCTTACAGTGGTCTGATGTACTTGAAACCGATGAACAAGGTCCTTTTGCTTGAGGCCCAAAGCAAGATGCATCAAGAACAAGAAGAACTCGTCTATTGCAGGAAGTGCCCGAGTGTTTCCAGGCTCCTTGAAGACTTTGGAGTTGGTGACACGAATCATCCTGTGAGTTGCCGGTTCAATCAGTTCCCAGAAGGCCATCAGGTGGTTATATGTTGCAAATCTGTCAAGAAAGAAACATGCATTGGTTCTCACATCATGGCATAACATACATACACATAGCTTTGTAGTAGGTTTCCAGTTTAGGAAATAGGAATGCTGAACTACAAGTAACTGATAGAACAATCTTGCAATATTGAGTCATGACAACTATGGAATTCGGTATGCATGATTAAGCTAACTCTGGTTGCTGTTGAAGACAACAGCTAGTGTTCATACTTATAATTATGTTAGCCTACATTGTTGTTATTACTTTGGTCAGTGTAGCCTACTTTTAGCCAACTCCAATCATATTTATCAGAAACGTGAACTAGTGTTTTCAGAACAATGGCAACGCTATTACAAATGCTTACCACAGGCAATATAATCTTACCTTGTATAAAAGCGTATGTCCTCATTGAACCCAGCAAATCTCTTGAGACCAAAGCGGTGTATGGTCTTTGTTTGCTCCAACTGCTTCCGTAGATCTTCGATCTCCCTTTTTAACTCCTCGTTTTCATGTAGAACCATGTCCACAGCTGCAGCTTCGGGAACTGAACAATAATCATGTCCAGTCCTCTCCACATCAAAGTCCATATCTTCTTGGTCTACGTCCGAGTCAGGATCAGGGGTCAGCGGTCTCTCTCTCCCATACACTCAACCTCGGCGGCTCCTCCTGGTAATGGTTCCACTCAAACAGTGTAGGGAAAACACCTTTTTTCAGTCGTTTCAGACGAGTCCCTTCCATGAAGTCATCAGGTCTGAAATGAACGCTACACACCTTTGTGTTTTTATTGACTTGGAAGTCATCTCTCCTGATCTGAACGATCCACTTTTTTCTGAGATCCTTTTCCACTGGAAATGAATGGAAACTCACAGTCGAGTTGTATCTTGCCGACACAACGCACAACGGCACACAACAATGTTCTGATCTAGGTCGCATTAGCTTTTGGTATCGGAAAAACTTTTTCTCCATTGTTAAGCTGCCAAAAACTAGAGATAAGAACAACTAGAAATGTTTGCCGCTGTTAAGTTTCACGCCATACACAAGGTTATCGCGTGGGTTAGCGTCAGATGTAAATACGGAACCGGAAACTGCTAGCACAGTAGAGAGTGTAGTCGGAAACGCGTCACAATCCCCGCTGCATAGAGCGAATTCGAGAGCAGCCAACGCAGTTTCTTCAGAGCGGCTGCAGGAGCTCTGATGACCACATTGCTGTTTCACGATTGGCCAGATTCACCGCATGACAGCGATCACGTGTGTTTTGGGTTTATTCTAACATCCTCAAGTCCGATAATGCCGACAAATCTGTGTTTTTAGAACAATAAAAGTGTTTTTACTGTAGTCGCAATGTTATATTGAGTCAGATTTATCATAAAACACTAATAAAAGCATATATAACCCCACTTTATTAGTATTTAAATAGTATGTGTTTATGTTGATCATTATTCTTGTTCAAATGGCGCTGTATTAAGCAGTTTATGGGACGTGTTTCAGTTGCTCATGAAAACGCTTTTGAAAAGTCTGTGTATTTGAGAAATGTTGCATTTAAATCACTTTATCTGTGATAGTGCATGCAAATACCGTGAGAGCGTCACTAACAAGAGTAGAAAGTGTCCGACTTGACAGCTCTGTTTTCAACCCTGCCCCCGACTGCTCTCGGCTACTCTCGTTGATCGCCGTCTGTAGAGAAGTATACCCGGCTGCAGCCTGCAGAACGGGGCGGGGCTGCACGTGGGACGGGGCTACACGCATCGCCCCGCCCACAAATGCTTTCATTGGCTAATGACATGTAATGACCCCTAACAGCACACATACGTCGGGCCGACGTCGACCCGATTTACAAAATTCCATCGGCACGATGTCGCTCAGGGAGCGTTTGCTAATCGGCAAGATGTCGCCGCGACGTCGGCATTTGATCGCAAATGACTTCCGGCCGACGTTCGGCCGATGCAGCCGTAAATCCCGGCTGCTCTGCGTGTGTGCTCACTGGCGTTTTGCTCATCGTTATTCTAGGATCACTCGCGGCAGAAGCCGCCGGTTTATAATAAAACAACACACACCACTCTCAATAACAGTCGCAAATTTATTAATATTTTCAATAAACATATTAAACATACAAATACATTTACATTTATCAGATGCTTTTATCAAAAGTGACATACAAATGAGAAGCATTACATCCAGTGTGTACTCTTTCAAAGATTAACCATGGTTTTACCGCAGCATTTGCAGTAAAACCATACTAAAACAAAATCAACCATAGATTTACTACAATACCAATGGTTTAACTGACTGTTGCAGTAAAACCATATTAAGTACAAAAATAACCATTACTACAGTATTTGCAGTAAAACCATAGTTACTACAAATTTTACCATGATTTTAAAAATATGATTACTATAGTCATGGTAACCACAGTTTTACTGTAGTATTACTACAATATAACTATAGTAGAACCATGGCATCAAACCTTGGTATGAACCAAAAAACACAAAAACTAAACTTGTTAAAACACTTGCTACAGTTTTACTATAGTAAAACCATTGTTAACTGTTGTATAAGTACAAGCAACTTTTCAAATACTTATTTCAAAGTAGGTTTGCAGAAAATGCATTTTTTCAGGATTACAATAAAAAAAAAAAAAAATTTTAATTAGCCAGAGGTGACTGAGACTTACTGGGGAAGATCTTCTGGCAACAAAGTAATGTCCATATGACAGCAGCTCAAACATAAAACATGTCATGTGTTCAGTACTAGTAATTACCTATTTTCATTGCCACACCAGAATCTAAGACTATTTTCATGGCAAAAATACAAGACACAATAATACAGTTACAATAATACAAGAATTACATAAATAAAATAAAAACAAAGCAAACACTACAGCAGTTAAAATGTTTGAAATTATATGATACAAATAATTTATATATATATATATATATATATATATATATATATATATATATATATATATATATATATATATATATATATATATATATATATATTACTAAGGTCTCTAGTCATGTGCTCACACACTATCCTTTAAGATTATTAAAGTTCAACAATTTTCAATCCAATTTGTATTGTTACAGTGTTGGAAATATATGTAAAAGAACAATGTTTAATCTTTCTCAGAGATACCCAGTTTATTTGTCAGCAAAACTCAGCATTTTGATGATCCAAAAAGTGCGTTTTTGCCATTTTGTCATTTCTTTTTCTTCATCCTGCAGAGTGTTGCTTACAAATAAAAGGGATAGGTACACATAACTCAGAGAAAGATTAAATATTGTTCATTTACAGATATTAGAAACACTGCAGTAATACAAAGCAGGTTGAAAATCGTCAAACTTACCAGTAAAGGCAATATAAGATTAATATTTGTCAGTTTTGTATGTCCAGTTGCCATCATCTGAAGTCTTGTTGAGTGTTGTCATCATCTGAAGTCTTCACAAGTGAGGCTGGATCCAATCTGGAACTGGAGTAAACTCTAGTAACCTTGGGATGGGCATCCAGAGATAGAAACAGTAAAGCAAAAGGAGAAAGATTAGTATAGCAGCTTTTATTATTTATTTCAGAGAAAGGTGATTTATTTAAGTCCACTTCCAAAACAAAGATTCACATATGATGTACTCACCCCATTGTCATCCAAGATGTTCATGTCTTTCTTTCTTCAGTCGTAAAGAAATTATTTTTTTGGAGAAAAACATTTCAGCATTTTTTTTCATATAATGGACTGATATGGTGCCCTGAGTTTGAACTTCCAAAATGCAGTTTAAATGCAGCTTTAAACGATCCCTAATGTGGTTGTAAATGATCCCAGTGAAACGGTTATTTTAAAAAAACAAAAAAACAATTCAAATACTTTTTATTCTCAAACGCTCGTCTTGCCTTGCTTTAATTGAACTCTGTGTATTCTGATTCAAGACAGTTAGGTTATGTCGAAAAACTCCATCACTGCAGAAGCACCGACAGAGTCTTTGCAAAGTGAACATGCAAAGAGGATCAACACCCTTAACAAAAAGGTAAAACAGCGATATATGATGATTTCAAAGTTGAGGGAGAACATGAGATGGGAGTTTTTCGACATGAATAAGAAAAAAAAAAAAAAACAGTCCAGGCAGAGTAAGACAAGACGGGTGTTTGACATTAAAAAGTAAAGAAATTGTATTATTTTGTACTTTGCAATTTTGTTTTTACTGTAATTTGCTATTGTGCAATAATTGTGTATTGTGTAGTAGGAATAGTACATACAAATAGTTAGTAAAATTGTGATACTACTAAAACTCAAATCAAAAGACAATCCAAACATATTTACAAAAGTATTTTTATTAAAACATTTCAAAACATTTTAGTATTGTGTTTGCTACCCAGAGCACAGTGCATCAACATTTTACAGCCATGAAAGCATTTTAAGTGTGCAAGAATATACATGAAACAAACACATGAATCTTGAGAGCTGGATTTGGAATCAATGTCCTAAGAGAGAACTTGATTTATCTTAAAACTATCTAAAAAGTAAACCATCTTAAAATTAGCAAAAACAACAACAAGTGTCTTATAACCCTCACCCCTAAATGCAGGACACATGGGTGGTGACAAACAGGCCACTGACCCTCTCTGTGAAGTCCTCCATTTAAACATCATTTTGGACTGAATGAAGCTGTTGACATGCAGGGCTGATGGCCATCACTCTGCACCACTGTCCTAATCTTCTGCTCACTCCCCGTCTGGCAGTATACTTATTCCCATCAGTGGTGAAACTGAAAACATGGAACACACAAAGACAAAATCTGTTATCCACAGCACCAGGAAAAATGAACAGAGCATGGGAAAAAAATAGTGAATAAAAATTCTGTAGCATAGATGAAAAATAAATGAAAGAATAAATACAGTTGAATTCAGAAGTTTACATACACCTTGCCTTTAATCTGCAAAATTTTAAGAGAGATTATCATACAAAATGCATGTTATTGTTTAGTCCAAAAGAGAAAAGAACTTATAAAAGAACTTATAAAAATGACCCGTTTAAAAGTTTACATACACTTGATTCTTAATACTGTGTTGTTACCTGAATGATCCACAGCTGTTTTTTTGTTTACTGATTGTTGTTCATGTTCCGGAACAGTTAAACCACCTGTTCTTCAGAAAAATTTGAAGATCAGGTAAATTTAACATAAAAAAAGAAAGAAAAAAAAGAAAGAAAACTGATGTGGATCATGTGGATCAAATCAAGTGTATGAAAACTTTTGAATGTGGTCATTTTTATAAATTCCACTATTATTTTTTCTTGTGGACTATATGTAAACATCTTTTATTTGAAATATCTTATTCAGGCCAGTACTAAATAAAAACAACATGCATTTTTTTTTATAAGCCCTCTTATTTTGTTTTTTAAAAAAAGTAATGTTTTGCAGATACTGCAAGGTGTATGTAAACTTTTGATGACCTTAAATAAAAATTTAATTAATTTAAATGAAACTTACAAAATACTGCCATGCGACAGCATTGCCCTTCCCAGGGTGCAAAGACAAGTGGACCACATTGTAGACCTGCAAAAAAAAAATCAAATAAATTTGATTCAATAATGTGTTTGACTACTTGTTGACGATGTATAGGCTAAAGTCACGTAGACTGTTGCATATACATGTGTATTTCATACACTCCAACAATACATCAGTTATTTAAAAAAAGAAACATATTATGCTTGACTTTGCTGAAGATTTTGGCATGCATTTTACTTATCTTTGTTGACTAATAGCGACTATGTCCAGTATTAACCGCGACCGTGAACCTGACTTTTTTTTTGACGCACCGTAAATGTATGTATTAAAAAGTGCTCATTTTTGTCATTGACAGGCTCGAATCAGAGGTTATTTTACCTCGCATACCACAGTAAAGCAAGTTTTGTTTAAACTCAACAGAATACAAAATAAAACTAACCAAAATGGCCTCGGTTTGTCTTTCCAGAGTTCCAACAAACATTGACTCTAGTTTTGGTGGAAATAAACCATAAGCTAACGTTAATTTACTAGATATGAAAAGTTCAGCGGGTGAATGAGCGCGTAACTCACGGAGTTTCGACCACAGCTTTGAGGGAGTTAGATAATAACGTTTGCGGCTAAACTTGCAGTTTCATTCCAAACTAAAAATATAATCAAATATGAACTTACCGAATTTGCAGTAATCAGCCGTTCTGCTTCTCTCTCCGGTCAGCAGCAGTTGTGTTCTGTCTGTGTGATGCGCTATTTACAGCAGTCCTGTATTATTGCCTGGCATATTACAGTCAGGCTACAGTAAGGTTACAGCAACACTAAAATATACTGTAAAATATTCCCGCCAAGTCAAAATTACCCAGAATGCAATATAAATTACAGTATTTTACTGTAATGTATAAATGTGGTATTGTACTGTTTTTACAGTACTATGCTGCTAAATCTACGGCGATTTGGAAGTTCAAAATCGGGCCACCATATCAGTACATTATAAGAAGAAAAATGCTGAAATGTTTTCCTCAGAAAACAATTTCTTTATGACTGAAGAAAGAAAGACATAAACGTTATGGATGACAAGGGGGTGAGTACATCATATGTGAATCTTTGTTTTGGAAATTGACTTTTCCTTTAAATCACATATAACTGTAGTGCAGTGCTATGAGATGTGTTATGTTAATACTTGACTAAAAATGTGTATTTCAATCTAATTTAAACTAAAAGATTGTGCCAGAACAATTAATAGGAAGGCTATTCAAAAGTTAAGCAATAAAATACAAAAACACATTTCATATAATTTAAATGGTTAGTTCAGCCAAAAATGAAGATTCTGTCATTAATTACTCACCCTCATCTCATTCCAAAACCATAAGACCTTTGTTCATCTTCAGAACACAAATTAAGATAATTTTGATGAAATCCGAGAGCTTTCTGACCCTGCATAGACAGCAAGGGTCCTACCACGGTCAAGACACAGAAAGGTAGTAAGGACATCTGTAAAATAGTCCATGTGACATTAGCGGTTCAACCATACTTTTATGAACCTATAAGAATAATTTTATGGGCTAAAATAACAACTATATTCAACGATTTCTATTTCTTTTCTTCTGGTCCAGTTTGCCGCCATTATGGAGAGTGTAGTGGACATGAGAAAGTTAACATGTTTTTGTCTCTGTCACATGTTTGTGGTGGAGAGTCACAGGGTTATGTGGGAATGAGAATATAATCACCTGTTCAATTAGAGAAGGAGGGAGAGGGGGTGAGCAGGGGTGATGTATTCTTTGTTGATCAGCATAATACAATAAATCTTTATGCCATAAGTCTGTGCAATAAAGAAGAACAAAAAAGATAATTTTTCCTTACCAACACTGTATTCTTGTTGTGTCGCAAATGCAATGGGTTCCTGTTTTAGCCGCTCAGAGGTGTTTGGTAACTACAGAGTACAGACAGTATAACGACTCACGTGTGTAATTGCTGATGTAGTACATGCATGTGCTGCGCCTTGTTTACAAGCAGAGGAAAGCACAGGCATACATCGTGGTACTCTTGATAATGACAACAGACTGTCCCAGAAGGGAAGAAATCATTTAATAAAGTCATTATTTTTGTTTCCTTGGCAAACAAAAAGCATTCTCATAGCTTCATAAAATTACAGTTGAGCCACTGATGCCAGATGGACTATTTTAACAATGTCTTTACTACCTTTCTGTGTCTTGACCGTGGTGGTACCCTTGCTGTCTATGGAGGGTGAGAAAGCTCTCGGATTTCATCAAAAATATCTTAATTTCTGTTCAGAAGATGAACGGAGGTCTTACGGGTTAGGAACGGCATGAGGGTGAGTAATTAATGACAAAACTTTTATTTTTAGGTGACCTATCCCTTTAAGTGGGAGGAACATTCATTTGGAGGAACTGCACTACCTTTCAAAAGTTTGTAAATTCATAAACTTTTATTTACATCTTTGAAAGAGGTCTCTTCTGCTCACCAAGGCTGCATTTATTTGGTCAACAATAAATGTAAAAACAATAATATTGTGTAATATTGTTATAATTTAACATAACAGTTTCTATGCAAATATACTGTGAAATGTAATTTCTGTTATCAAAGCTGTATTTTCAGCTTCATTACTCCAGTCTTCAGTGTCACATGATCTTCAGAAATCATTCTAATATGCTGATTTAATGCTCAAGAAACATTTAATTATTATCAATATCTTATCATTATCAAACGTTACAGCAAACATTTCTGTTTCAAATAAATGCTGTAATTTTTAAACCCTGACAGCTGGAGTAATGATGCTGAATATGTAGCTTTGCAACACAGGAATCAAATAAATGCTGTAATTTTTAAACCCTGAAGACTGGAGTAATGATGCTGAATATGTAGCTTTGCAACACAGGAATAAATGACTTCTCTAAGAATATAAAAATACAAAATTATTTTAAAAATTATATTAATTTCACAATATTATTGTTTAACTGTATTATTAATCAAATACACAAAGTTGTGGCAGGCAGAAAAGACTTTACCATGTACCAAAACTTATGAAACAGTAGTGTATGTTTGAGATTTTACTTACTAGTCCAATGGTTTATAGTTCTTTGGAGAAGGAGGTTCACTCCGAGTCTGTTGATGTGCAGCAGGCCATCAGCATGGAAAAATCTAGGAACAAAACAAGCAATTTGTCACAGAGACAACATTTAGTATGCAGTTGCTGGTTTATTAGAAGGAAATAAGCTAAAGTACAGGTAAAATGCAGAAAATAGAAAGAATATACAGAATATATAATATACTACAACTAGATAACAGAATCTATGTTTTTAGTTTCTTAAAATTACTGTAATAAATAAGTATATAACTCTGCAGAAAAAAAAAAGAAAATAATAATGATGCATGGTGATATAGGTGAAATATATTTTGTAGAAAAAAAAATGCATATTTAGTTATTTCATGAGCTTCTTCAGTTCTCCTGTATATTTCCTACTGAAATTTTGAAACCTTGCAGCTTCGCATCTGTTGTGGAGGGTTTATTTCTGTCCTCTTGAAACCACAGAACCATTTTTATCAATATTCGTTTAATTTAAAAGATCAAAACGCATTTGAACTTGTTTTCAGCCATTTAGGTTAAATAAATTTGCCTACTTCCAATAACCCATAGTCAAAATGGCAGTAAAACCTTTACACTTCAGTCAAAACCTGCTATATACACACGAGAAGATTTGATTAAAAGGCCAACGTTTCATAAACAAGAGCTCAATCTCTAACGTTAGCCTACCTCGTCTGTGAGATGATAACGGACTTTGTCGAAGACATTAAACCATTTCTATAAAGTAAATATTCGACAGAAACCTGTCAATTACAAGTAAGAAAGGAGTCAGGAACAGTTTTATGTAACATTTGTATGATTTAAGGCACGTAACTTACCTAAAAGCAGTGACAACATCAGCGAGAGACCGAGTTTTCCTGTCAGGTGTCGTGTTGCCGCCCCGTTTCCATGGCAACTCCTTAAAACGTCAAAGTCACACAGTTTTTACATAAGTAAACGTCTAGAATTAAAACATTACATGAACAATTCACAGTCTCATTCAATCATTATCCAATAATGACTTTAAAACTCATTTATTTCGAAAAGGAACCGCAACAATAGCTCACTGTGGAGACGCTGTTACCCTTAGCTAAGCAGCTAAACAAGTTAACATTAGTTGTAAATGAGTCAAAATCAAACAGGGCTCGCTGCAAAGCCTTTTTCCCTGTACTACAGTGCACCGAGCGTTTACTAGTTACTAAGTAACACGTAATTCACAAAATAAGACTTTTTTTCCCAATTTAACTCAAGCGAAAACTTACCTGAACGCCACAGATGTCCCGGATGAGTCGCCTTCTCTCTGGTGGGTTGCTAAGAGACGAATAACCGTCCACATTCAAACAGAAAAGAGCGGCATCGGCCTTCGGTCGTCAGCAAACTCATGGGCCGACCTTTGATGAGCTGGCGAAATAGAGCACACTCGCCTATACCTGGCCGATCCTTATTAGATCTTATAGTTTATGAGGCCGACGTTCTGCTCACGGGCCGACGTCGGCCAGACGTACGTGTGCTGTCTGGGGACGTATCAACTCCGTGAACAGGAAATGCGGTTACAAGCATAGTTCAAGCTACGATTCATTCGTGATATTAAATATCTGTTACATATAAAATATTAAACAATATATTATAAATTCGTTAATTATCTACATGTGATATTAATAAATGGTTCAGTTGGCTAATGACATGTAATGACGTAGACACCTCTGTAAATAGGAAATGCGGTTAAGAGCACAGCTGAAGCTATATATATATATATATATATATATATATATATATATATATATATATATATATATATATATAATATCATTCGTGATATTAACTTACATACAAAAATAAACAATATATTATGAATTCGTTAATTATCTACATGTAATATTAATCTATACCAAACATAATACATTATGTTTTCATTCATTATTTTGGGCAAAATTTCATTATTATTTCTAAGCAAGCATCCACTTCCTGCTTTCGACCTGTCATAACGTTGTGCATTAAGATCTGTATATCGCAACGATTAATGTTTATTTGCAAATTTAAATTATTTATGGGTTTTTATTTTTATTTACGCATTTACTTGTATTTAATGTATTTTTTTTTTTGTCACCAACTCAACACTTAAAGTTTCTTCACACACACACACACACACACAAGTTCCCTCCAGGATAAAAAACAAGACCAACACACACAAACCTTTTGGGTTAACATTGATTCTCCCTTCTACTACGTTCCACAAGCATTCTAGTACTGGCACATAAAACAGGAGTCCATATCCTCTATACCGGGTGGGCAATTAATTTTTCCCAAGGGGCCACATGATAACCTTGGGCAGTTGCAGAGGGCCGGACCAATACACTTAACTCAGTTCTGCCCAATATATTTTATATCTCTTTATAAAAAATAAATATTAAACTTATTTTAACTACTTCACATCTCCTTATACAGTCGCTCATTAGTGACATAATGAACGCAATGTTGTAATCAAACATTACAACTAATCAAATAAGACAAAACTCGCAGCTTAACTACTCACCAACGCAGCGACAAACGAGTGGAAATAAAATCCTGCTGAGGGCGTTGGGGTCATTAACCAATTATATAATTTGTGGGCGGGGCGACACATGTAGCCCTGCCCCACATGCAACTCCACCCCGTTCTGCAGGCTGCAGCCAGGACCTTCTCTGACATCAAAGCAAGGTGGACGTAACTTGGACCCATATCTAACCGGCATGCATCTCGCGGTGATCACTGGCGATCGATTCTGCGCAGATTTTGCTAATCTCAAACGAGCCTATTGTGGTCAGAGATTGTCAAAAGTGGACAGAAGAGATGGTGTAAATGGACATGTGTCTCCATTGTCCACTTGATCGACCAAAACGCTTCTTAATTCCAAGTGTAAGCAGGGCCTAACTTCAAACAGGCACGCAAAGAAGTACAGCTCCTACTGCAGGTGTGTTGTGAGTTGTCATATCATCTGTTTTGGAGTGATTCCAATGTATTCAAAATATAAACTTGTTCTATCGATCAGCATCATTTCTCGATAGATCATTCAATGGTTTATTACAAGTTTAAAAGAGCGCGAGCACCGCTGACAGCGTATACGTTTTTCTTCATTCACCTCAAAAGAAAGGAAGGGAAATGTGACAACATACCCCGTAGGTGGCAACGTGTGAGGGGCAAGTTGTAACATGACCATATGGCAACTTAAAATGTTATCTTATGTTATCGTTAATTGGTTAAATGTGAGGGGGAAATCCTGCAGGGGGAAAAAATAAATAAATAAAAGCACTGATGTTCATTTACTAAAAGGAAAGGAAAGGAAAGGAAATAACATGTGGCCAAGTATGGTAACCCATACTCAGAAATTGTGCTCTACATTTAACCCATCCAAGTGCACACACATAGCATTGAGTAGTGAACACAAACAGCCATATTACTGCGGCGCCCAGGGAGCAGTTGGGGGTTCGGTGCCTTGCTCAAGGAACCCACAACGTTTGGGTTTCAAGTCCAACTTTCTACAGGCCACGACTGCCTGAAGTGGTATTCAGGGACAAATAATAATATCATGCCAATAATAACATCCTTAACAAACAAAAATGGTGAATGTGTACTTCTGAATGATTAATGTGAACTAAAATATACTTTAAAAGTGTCTAATCTGTACACATGTCCAAAATGTACTCCGTCTGCCCCACCAGGTTTATAGTTAACCGAGGTGGTGAAATGACGGCTTGCTGGCTAAACGACGCTCTATAAAGCGAGATAAGAGAAATATGAAACAAGGGGATTGATCGAGTGACTGTATCTGCTGAGTATTTTTCCTATTATCTGGAAGAATTCATTATTCATTTTAAAAGCCATTATCCTTCACTGTAAAAAAAAAAATCCGTAAAAAACTGAAAAAGTACTAGCAGCTCATTACCTGGACTTTGTACCGTAAATTTACAGTCTGTTAATTTACAGTCTGCCACCGGTAAAAAAACAGGACTTTTTCTGTTTTAATGGTGTATTTATATATTTATATATATATAAAGTAAATAAATCCAGCACAATATACAAATTGAACATGGTTTATTTTTACTTCATGTAAACATTCTTAAAAGTGCATTCAATTACTTTTATTTGCCTTAAGTGGGTTAGGACTAAACAATATCAAATACTCAATTCATTTAACAATGTGTCAACTCAGGCAAAATGCCTGTATTGTAAAAGACAGTTTAGCTTTAAACAGTAACAGACAGAATTAAAAAAAGAAAAAAAAAAAAGAAAGAAAAAAAAGAAAACATGAGCATCTGTACAATACAGGTGTTGTACTAAAAAGTTGTCACAAAATTTAAACTTCAAACTGTAAAACTTTTTTTTCTTATAAGAGAAAACAATATTGTTCAGATGGATAATTCACACAAAAATGTTAATTCAGTCAATTACTCAGCCTCATACCATTCCAAACCCATAAGACTTTCATTCATTTTTTTAGAACACAAATTAAGAGTATTTTTAGTTAAATAGAGGTACTTTCTGTCCCTCTATTGATTGTCTATGCAACTACCATTTACAAGGTCCAGAAAGGTATAAAGTATGTGACTCCAGTGGCTTTACAACAGAATTTTGAAGTTCATTGTAACAGAAATATCATTGAAGTGATGCAATTCATTATAGGGGATGTATTATTTCCCATTTAACTGCATGTTTAATGCAAGTGCCATTTTTTTTTTTGTTTTTTTTTTCAATTTAAAAACTCAAATATTACATGGATTTTCAAAATTGTTCATGCAAGAGTCTTGGAGGAATGCATAGCCACTTGGTTGCCTTCATCTCAAACCACGTTCAGGATTTCTTCACAGGAAAATTCTAAAAGAAATGGATATGACAAAAAAATGAAATGAATTAAACTGAACTACACAGTAATATGCAGGTTGGAGTGGAAAAGTAGTCATACAGTATTTTAAGTTCATTAAATCAACAGCAATCCATAATACTTTCCAATTGTTTACACATTGCTTAACTTACATTTCCAATAGTCTCCATTAGGGTTGTGACGATGAGGAAATTTCCCCACCGGTTATCGTGGCAAGCCTAGTCTCCATTTGCATTGGTCATATGAGCTTGTCAAATCAACTATGTCCTAAAATATACTTCATTATTTTCAACTAAAACAGCAACACGACCAAATGCTTCATACACTTTTTATAACATACGTGTTGCTTACTTCTGTATGAACACCAGAGTAAGTGCCACCTCCTCTGGGTATTATGTAGCTCACAACCACAACAGGAAAGAAGATTTGTTCATTAACTTCTCAAACGACAGCAATATTGAACTGCCCATCACCTTAAACAAAAAAGACATTACAAAATGACCATATACATAACGACAAGCATCTCTGAACACCTTTGAAGGCGTGTTCAGCAAACAACTTCACACTGTTGTAAAATTCAACAGAATAAATGACTCAAAGACTCAATTTCTTTTCAATATTGAACACTAATGTTAAATGAAACAGAATACAAACCCACCTGGTTGCCTTCATCTCAACCCTCATTTAGGATTTCTTCACAGGAAAACTCTAAAAGAAATGGATAATGATAAAAATGAAATGAATGAAACTGAACTACAGAGTAACATGCAGGATGGATGTATTTTAAGTTCATTAAATTAACTGCTAACCCTAATACTTGCCAATTAAAATATTTGTTTATAAATTGCTTAACTTACATTTCTAATAATCTCCATTTACATCTGTCATACGAGCTTGTCAGATCATCTGTGTCTTACAATATACTTCATTATTTTCAATTAAATAAACAGATACAAATTTCATAACATACGTGCTGCTTACTTCTGTCTGAATTCCAATGCAAGTGCCGCCTTTTCTGGGTATTTGTAGCTCACAACCGCAACAGTGGTCATTAACTTCTTGAACTACAGCAATCTTGAACTGCCCATCACCTTAAACACAAAAGACATTACAAAATTACCATATACATAATGACAAGCAGTTTGAACACACCTTATACACACAAGGATGATAACATGCAAAAGTAATCAATCCAATCATTTTGGTAAGGTTAGCACGTTGTCTGTGACGTGAATCAGGGTATCTTCCGTCCATTCGTTTTTTGATTTAATATTAAAAGAAGAAACATGAGAAAACGGCTCCTTTTTCGTTTTTTCATTCTTTCCAGAAAAACGAAAAACAAGAATTCAGCTTGATTTTTCGTTTTTCGTTCAGGGGTGGAAAAATGAATAAACAGCTTAAATACTCGATTTCTACAAGTGGGCGAAACGAAACGCCCCTTTCTACCGATTGGTCAGCCGAAGATCAAACCGTGCCCCCGTCAGTTCTTCCGCAGTTTCGCGCAGAATAATAATCCTCCAGCTGCTGCAGTTGAACGGATAATTAACGCGTTTATTGCAAGTACATTTAATCTTTTTCGCTCACGAAACAACCACACTGACGAATGGCTTGACACAACCCCTACCGGGGCAAAGCCTAGACAGGGCTTTCTTCTGTGTGCTATTCTCAAAGTGCCACGTTTTTTATCATGAAACATGCTGTGATTTATTCCAAAGTAACTTTCGAATGATGTCCTGCTCTTATCTGTATGACTGTAAATGACAGAGTATTAAGTTGTTTCTGCTGCTGAGGAAAAAAATTCCAATGATGGCGCTGGCGCCTCGCGCGCTCACACAACGTATCAATGCTCTGTTCATTATCAAAGTAAAGGCACCGTCAACCAAACATATAAGAAGTTATTACGCTTAATTAAATGTGTCTGTTGTACAATAGCCTATAAGCAAAATGTAACTTGTATAGTTGCTGACTGTTATTTTGCTTGCATATTGGGACCCGATTAAAGAAGCCTTCTTTACAAAAATATTTTAGCAGGTAAATCGCAAAGAGGCTATGGAAACTTTGGAATTAAATAAATGCCTTTCTGCGTTTAAAATAAATGTTGTTTATAACGGCACTATTTTTAAATAGGCTAGCATATTTTTATTTTACATGGCTACTTATATTTTTTTATTCTTGTTTGTTTTCTGAATACCATTCATTTAAGGATTTGAAGTGAAGTGAGGTGAAGTAAATGTTAATAGTGTTTATGTGCACAATGACAGCGCGGAGAGAACGCACAGCGACTTGCTCGGGTTGTCAAATAGTCAGAATGACAGTTCTTGTGTGAATGATAGGCTTACACCAGAGTCAATGCCTTTTCTTTCCTTTTTGTATTAGTGTTTAAAATATTTAATGTACAACTAATCTAATTATTTGTATCTTAATTTTTTTTAACTTATTTGGCGACCAGGGTAGGCTGCCATCAAAAGGACAGCCATCAAACCCTGCCAACTAATGCAAAGCGTAAGTAAATTTATGTCTGCATAGAAGAAAGCCCAGTCCAGGTTCTGCCCCGGTACGGGTAGTGTCGAGCCATCGTTAGTGTGGTTGTTTCGTGAGAAAAAGATTAAATGAAGTTACAATAAACGCGTTAATATCCGTTCAACTGCAGCAGCTGGAGGATTATTATTCTGCGCGAAACTGCGGAAGAACTGAGGGGGGCACGGTTTGATCTTCGGCTGACCAATCGGTAGAAAGGGGCGTTTCGTTTCGCCCACTTGTAGAAATCGAGTATTCGAGTAAACGAAAAACGAAAAATCAAGCTGAATTCTTGTTTTTCGTTTTTCTGGAAAGAATGAAAAAACGAAAAAGGAGCCGTTTTCTCATGTTTCTTCTTTCAATATTAAATCAAAAAACGAAGATACCCTGATTGACGTGGCTTCCGACGCATCAGACAGCAAACAACTTCACACTGTTGTGAAAGTCAACAGAATAAATTACTCAATAACTATTTTCTTTCTGATACTTAACACTAATGTTAAATAAAACTGTTAATAAAACAAAATACAAACCCATGATAAGAATGCAGGTGTGCTTGAGATTCACAGTACAGCAGCAATCACGTCCTGTCATTAAAAAAGAAAACGAAAGAAACACAACGGTCATTTTGACATAATGTGGTGTGCATTTGTCCATTAGAGCAGTGTTTCCCAACCCTGTTCCTGGAGGCACACCAACAGTGCACATTTTGGATGTCTCCCTTATCTGACCAATATATTTCTGTTCCTCGAGTCTCTACTAACGAGATGATGAGTTGATTCAGGTGTGTTTGATCAGGAAAAGTTGGAAAATGTGTAGTGTTGGTGTGCCTCCAGGAACAGGGTTGGGAAACACTGCATTAGAGTGAGAAAGATAACTCGAGGAGCTAACGTTACTGGCACGCTGACCTGAAGCGGCATTCTGGCACGGCATTAAAATGAAACTTTGACGAGAAACTCTCCGCGTCTACTCTTCACTGTTTTCGCGCCTGTGTAAGCCACCAACGTTCTCGTTCCCACAATGCAAAGCGTAATTCAAAAATACGGAAAAACACCTGTAAAAACCAAAAACGGAAAATTTCCCTTAATTATTAGGGTATATCGTACTGTATTTTTACGGATTTTTTTACAGTGTTGCCTTTCCTAATAACATATGACAGTGTTGGTCAAGTTACTCTGAAAATGTAATTAAATTACTGATTACTCCTTTTAAAAGTAATCAAATTACTGTTCTGATTACTTTATTTCAAAATTAATTAGTTACATTACTAGTTACATTACTTTTTCTGTACATCCACGAAATTTACATAAAATATTAAGTTTGTGTGTTGCCTAGCATCCCAGCATAAACGCCCTTGTCAAAAAATCCTATTGGAATTTTAGTTTATCCTTTAGGATCTTACTGGATTCTTAAAATCCTATTGGACAATCTGATTTATTTTAATGGAATTTCACTTTGTCCTATAGGATTTTTGAATCTTATTGGACATTCTGATTTATCTTACAGGAATTTCACTTTGTCCTATAGGATTTTAGAATCTTATTGGACGTTCTGATTTATTTTACTGGAATTCCACTTTGTCCTATAGGATTTTAGAATCTTATTGGACATTCTGATTTATTTTAATGGAATTTCACTTTGTCCTGTAGGATTTTATTTGATCCTTAAAATCCTATTTGACATTCAGATTTATTTTAATGGAATTTCACTTTATCCGATAAGAATTTAGAATCTTATTACACATTTTGATTTATTTTAATTAAATTTTACTTTGTCCTGTAGGATTTTTTTATTTTTATTTTTTAAGGGGATTTTAATTTCTCCTGACATTTTATTGATTCATTGAATCTTATTGGAATTTGTGATTTTTAAATGGAATTTCACTTTGCCCTGTATTATCTTATTTGATTCTGTTATTCAATTACTTTTTAATTGTGTGTGTGTGTGTGTGTGTGTATGTGTGTGTACTTGTACACAATAAAAATGCAGCATATATGAAAACACAAATATAAACACTGAAATCCATAATATTACAGTAAGACGAAGATTATATATATGATATTTTATAATGTACAAATAAGTTTACGTGTATTATATGTGACTAAGAATCCACAGAAACACAAACATCTATATAGGGTATTGTCCTGACGCTTCCCCTTTAAGAAATCCGAATGTAGTGAGCGTGCAACTGTAGCGCGCATATTTGAACAGTAACGGTCACGGAGAGAAGAAGCGTGATAGAAGAAGAGTGATAACGTTGTTTAACTCGTTAAAAGTTGACTGTAAGACACTAACAAGGAAGAAATACTGGTAACGCTTATCTGGTCTGCATCCTATACGTACAATTTTGGGTGAACGACATCTGTCGGTGAGTTGTTGAACTTGTTTGATTGTTTCTGGTGATTAGCATAGCAGTCTGCCGTACGTCAAAAGCTATGAATCTGCGTAACTGATATTAATGAAATATTGATGTATGCTCTGTATAATGAATTTTCATTGTAGAGTACAAAATGCCCGTTCTGCCACCATTTTCAGCTGTTTGAGCTGTTTACAAAACAACGTTGATGGTTTTGTATAGCGTTAGTTTAATTACGTAGTGTTTAACGTTATTTACACTAAGTGCAAATAGCTCGCCTTGTTGCCAGAGGCTACTTACAAGTGAAAATAGCTGCTGCCTTTTAATTATTTGTGGAGTAATATGATGTTCTTATGGCCTGTCCAGGTTAGGTTCCAGTTAAAAAGTTTGACATGGACAAAGATTCTTCCGTGAAATGTGTGTGTTTATGGAGAAGACTTGCATAACAAGAGAATTAAGATGGCGACTGGCGAGGCAACCCCAATTGTGAATTTCATCTCTTCATCAGCGTGTGGACCTGTTGTGTTGACTGGGAACCTTTACTTTATACAGAGCATTAGGAGTGATTGCTTCATTTGAAATAGATTGGATACGATCTTCTTCCTACTTTTTTTTTTTTTTTTCCTTTTTTTTTCTTTACATTACACACAAACAAAGTTTATTTCAGACAAATTGAACTTTATTAAATTTATATTGTTTAATATTTTAGTGTTCTGTGTTATGATGTGATTTGCCTTGAGAACAACAAAGTTATTCTTTTGCCTGTGAAGGAAAAAACTTACACATATTATTATTATTTTTTTTGTGTGTGTGTGTGTGTGTGTGTGTGTGTGTGTGTGTGTGTGTGTGTGTGAGATCAATCCATTATTAGTGCTTTAGAAATTTTTTGCACCAATGCTATGTGCTGCACAAATCACCTCCTATGTTGTTTACAATGTTACTGCAGGCTGTGCAACATACAATGAACAATGTCTATATCAGGGTGAGTTTAAGCAAACTGCAAATACTATCTGTTAGTAAAACAAATACAGTGGAAAATGCACCTTTAGAATTAAAAAAATAAATAAAAAAGAATTCCCATATAGATATGACCAGTTGCCTAATTGGATCCCATTAAAATCCTATAGGAATAGTCCTACAGAATATTAATATCTTGTCCTATAAGACTCTTCCTATCAGAATCCTATAGGAATGGTTCCAAAATATGATGTACAGGTTTCCCATTGGAATCCTATAGGATTTTTTGACAAGGGTGCTCCCGATAAAATATTTGTTATTAAAGCATCAGCATTTCGAGCGGTTAGTGGATTCTCTGATTGTCCATTGCATTCCAGAAATCAACACTGTTTAACAATGCAAACACGTGTTATAAATGGAAACTCTGCCCAAGCACGCATGCTAATCGTTTTTGTTTTATATTAGTTGTTCTTGTTGCTTTTGTGCAATACATGAATAGCAATACACGTGTTTTAGATATTTTATGTTTAGATACTTCTATTTTGCGGGAGTTCCGCAAATCATTTTATTCTGTTGCTTCCCGCACACACATGAGTCTCTGCCCGCCCGCACCCGCACTCGCCCATCAAGTCTTGTCCCGCGCCGATCCCTGTTGCGCCGATCTCTGTTGGGCGAGTGCGGGTGGGCAGAGACTTATGTGAAGACAATAGAAGTTGATGCGTTGCTCTCCGCACCCGGTACGTTCTCAAGAAGTTTTAATGTGCCGTTTCACGGTTGAAAAGGTTTTCATCCCTTCTAATTGACAACGCATAATAATGTTCTTGCCTTTGACAGAAATACTTAAAATAATGATTGCATTTCCAGCTACAGAGCGCGTACTTTCCTCTCTCCATGCTGACTTTGTTTTCATTGGTAGTATCCACCTCACAGGCGCTTTCCAATCAAAGTAGGTCTCAGGTAGAAGACCTGGCGTGTGCTAGCCAACACCCTTTTTACAATCTAGATTCTAGATGATAAAACACTTTTTGTCGGCAATGATGTAACGCAGCGGTAACGCATGCTTGTAACTATACTATAATAACTCATTTGGAAATTATAACGCATTAAATTACTCTGTTACTAAACAAAATAAACAAATTACAGTAAGGCGTTACAAAGTAATGCGTTACTGCCCACTGCGTATGACACATCCATGTGTACTTCACATTATAAATCAGTCCCACAGGAATGTTCACATGTACCTACCTGTTAAATTTTTGCCCCTGTAACTCCACCCACACATTCCTTCCTGCTTTCTTGTTGTCAACGATGAAAGAAACTTCCAAGTATGAAACTTCCACATGCAGGTACCATATTTCTATATTACAACTGTTTTATTATTTACAACCGTTATAATTATTTGTAAACACACTATACAATATGTCCGTTGTTTTGAACGATATTGAGAGCAAACTCTCAGAAAAAAAAAGGTACAGTTCTGTCGCTGGGGTGGTACCCTAAGGTACAAAAGTGAAAAGGTACATTTTTGTACCTTACCTACCCATAAACAGTACATATTAAACCTTAAAGGTACATTTTAGTACTTTGAAAGTACATATTGGCACCTTAAAAGTACATATTAGCATATTAGTAGTTAAAAAGTACATATTTGTACCTTTTCACTTTGTACCTTAGGGTACCGCCCCAGTGACACAACTGTACCTTTTTTTCTGACAGTGCAGTTCTATCGCTGCAGCGGACATGAGCCGTAAGGAAATATGGTAGTGAATGAAGGGTTGTGACTGATAAAAGTAAACCACTTTTTTGGTGCAATAAGATGCACCAAAAAATTTTTATATTTATTGTATAAAGGATAAGATCATTTAGTTGATCCAGTGGTTCAGTTTTATGTGGTTATTAGAGTGACTTGTTTACATGCTGTCTGAGTGTGTGTAAGAGAAGATAAATATCTTACAAAAATTGGCCATAGTTTTATTATCATAAAAATGTAGTAACCATGTTTTTTGGCATATTCATTATAATTTGCATAATCGCAGTTTTACTTCACATACCATGGTTAAACAATGGTTAGAATAGCACAACCACAATTAATTTGTGGTTACTATGGTTTAATAGTAACCATGGTTTTTGGTTTTATTTGCTGTAAAACCATGGTTATGTTTTGTAAGAGTACTACTACAGAACTGAAGTGAAACTGTATTTAATTTATGCATTAAAAACACACCACTGATCTGCAGGCAAAGCTTCACTGTACAACAGAGAACATACCACAAGCTACAGAATGGAGTGTGTGTCATTGACTGAAAAACACTGAAAACTCTTATAGCCAAAGGGACCCAGGCGTAGACTTTTGTCCTCTGTAGAGGACATTATATTTTAGTGAATTTCTCCAAGACCCAACATGCCACAGTTTTAAGTCTGCATGTTTCGTGCAGAGCACATTCAGGGGTTTTTAAGCAGAATATGGCTTTCAGTTGTGATACATACATCAAATAATACATGTCCAGTGGACACCAGGACATACCTTATGCAGTTTAGGTAGACATAATAAGCGAATAGGGAAAGAAATTATGTATCAATATTTCTATAAAATATGAGATTTTATATGAAAATTTTGCCAAGTTATTACTCTCATTATTATACTTTTTTTTTTTTCATTACATGTTGTCCAAAGAACACATTAATATGCAAATTAGAGACAATAGCGTAAAACATGTCAAATATGCATAAAATATACACACAATTTGTCCTCTGCACTGTCAGAAAAAAGGTACAGTTCTGACGCTGGGGCTGTACCCTAAGGTACAAAAGTGTACATCTACATCTTTGTACCTCACCTACCCCTAAACAGCACATATTAGTACTTTGAAAGTACATATCAGTATCTCAAAGGTACATATTACTACTCTAAAAGTACATAAAAGTACCTCTTCACTTTGTACCTTAGGGTACCGCCCCAGCGACAGAACTGTGCCTTTTTTTCTGACAGTGCAGAGGACAAATTGGAGAAGAAAATTTGCAAACTTTTTTCTTTTTTTTTATGGTTCTTAAGAGGATAGGATGATGAACCCAAAGGACATCAAGAGTCAAAAAGATGATTGGCTGAAAGAAACAAATGGATGAGGGAGCAGAATATCTAAAGATGTCCAGCACTGAAAGCACAGGTGACAAACACAGACAATTTACTAATTGCATTATATTTAATTAAGGTGCTATACATAAATTTCTACTTACCTTAGCAATGTGACGGTTCTTCTGGTATCCCTCCATTACCTGTTTTATCTCTATACTTACTCCTACTCCAGGGTGCTTTAGTAGTCATGTCTTAAAGGGGTCCTATTATGCTCTTTTACAAAGTCTTGATTTTGTTTTGGGGGTGTACTAGTACATGCTTTAATGCTTGATGGTTTGAAAAACGCATTATTTTAAAACATAATTTACATTATAACAATACATGTCTCCCAGCCTGGCACATATGGCTCGATTAATTCCGGGTTTAATGAGGGCCCGCCTTAAGAAAAATGAAATGTGTTGTGATTGGTTAGCTGTCCCACTGCGTTGTGATTGGTGAACAGCTTAGACAGTGTTTCAGTACTGCCATGCCCCTTGTCAAAGAAGCAAGTGCTGTATTCAACTTTTAGCCCAAGGTAGATTGAAGTGATTCTTACGTTTTATCCCTTTCACTGGTGAGTTTAAAATATTCTATCTGACCCCCCAGAGTGAGTTTTTTTAGGCGACCGTTAATTTAGAACGTTCGCTTTATTGTTTCCATGGCGACGCGTCATGATTGTCACGTGACACACCGCAGCCACTATAGCACTGTATGACAGACGTATCGCTTTTATTTCGTTTTTCCTTTTTTTTTTCAAAATATTCACACCCCTACTTACCATGTCTTCAACTATCTGATATTCCGATTCATGAATACATGTAAGTGAGTGTATTTTGCAGTTTTAAAACCATTATAAATGATCTGGATCGTGATCTATAACGTGAGATGGGTGCCGCCATATTTGTTCGTGCTGCTGTAAGAGAGTCCTATCACCCAGATTTAAAGCACGTAAATTCACCAGTTTCTCCCGAAATACATGCAAGTAAGTGGCTGGTGAACTGGGAAAGGAATGGAGTGAATTATATCGTTACTTACACTATGTGTATCTGATATGAATCAAACACGTCGGCAATGGATTGTTATTGCTGCTTCCATAGACATCCGTGTGTATTTTACAAACTCTGAATGTATTGTTTTACTAGTGCTTATGTGTATTTAAATGTCTGAAACCCAAAATAAACGTTATGTGGTTGAAAACACTGCATAATTGTGATTATATGACAAGCGCAGCGCGCATCTCTCTCTGGCTCAGCGCCAGGCAACGCGCAAAAATGCAGTTTAAATTTGGCAGTTGCGTGGCATCACCAAACATTCTAAATCCCATATGTGGGACCGTACCGCTCATAGGGTTAAATATGGATATTTTTCTTACAAAAATGCATTGATTCGCTACAGGAGGCCTTTATTAAACCTCGGAGCTGTGTGAGGCACTTTTTTTATTATGGATGGATGCATATTATTGGACTGTTTTGGACTAAGGAGAAACACCCATCTATGCCATTCTAAAGATTGGGAGTGCCAGGATAAATTTTAAAGGGGTCATCGGATGCTAAGTTCACTTTTTCATGTTGTTTGAACATTAATGTGTGTTGGCAGTGTATTTACAAATCTACCCTATAATGATAAAAATCCATGCAGTGGTTTTTAATTAATCTGTAAAAATAATATCCCCTTTTTCAAATCGAGCCGTTCTCAGATGCCGTCGCACCGACAGATGCCGCTCCCACAATAGTTGATTGACATGAGCTCTTACCTCAGACCAGCTGTCACAGTCCAGTAACTTTCCATGTTTTGATGCCAGAGCAGGGATGTAAGTTAGACAAGAATATCTCCGATTGAGCAATTGAGGTGTTGTGTTGCTGGATGTAATAATGAACATAGTGGTCGTCATTTACTCCCGACATCTGAGCCGCTGAAGATGCAGTAGATTCCGTTTGTTTGAGAAGGGAATGCGCCTCCCGATCTACATATATCCGTCTATGTTCACGCGAATCATTCATGATCCAGCTTCACTTATAGCAGAAGTGAGTATAAGCATTTTTTTATGAATCTTTGCAATCACCTTTCCTTATAATGTGGTAGTTAGGAAGTTTAGCGGCTAAACGCAGCTAAATGCGGCTAATGTAAACAAGACCGTCTTTCCACAGAGAGAAGAGAGGGGTGGGGTGAGCAGAGGTCATTTGCATTTAAAGGAACAACCCCTTAGAATGAGATGATTTTTGCAGAGCTTATTTTGGCAAGGTAAAAAGGGTGTTGTTTTACAAAACCATTAAGAATTTTTAATCAAAGTATATTAGAGACTTTTCATTAAGACTCTAAAGAATCATATCAACTTGTGGAAAATAGGCATCCTATGACCCCTTTAATATAACTCTGATTGCATTTGTCTGAAAGAAGGAAGTCATATACACCTAGGATGCATGGAGGGTGAGTAAATAATACGCTACAGTATGTGTTGGGTCCTATTATCAGCCTGTGAGATCTGCAATACATGATATTATCATGCTAATGTATTTAATTATTTACATACTTAGTTTCATTGCCCGAAACCAACTCCAGAATAAGGCTAAAAGCAGCCTAACATTAATATTATCAAAGAACATCATCACTGATTAGCTTAGCCTATTCTAGTGCAAGTTTATGCATTTTAAAAAACACTCGCGTTATAAGTGAAGCTATCTACACTGTATGATGAACAAATGTCTTAGTAGATCACGGCTTCGGCATGTGTTTCGCCCCCTGTACTGCTCACATCTGTGGTGCACTACAGCTCTGAAGTGGCCACTGTAGTCAATGCTTGTGTTTATACCCGCCACTATTCTAAAGATAATGAAATTCTAATAGACCGTGTTGTGACATCATTGCATGCGGAAAACAAATGTTGTAGTCCAAAGGAGCAGTTTGTTGTAGTTCTTGAAAAGGGATTTTTTAAAAACTAAATGATCTCCTTTTGGAGTGGACTCTGAGATGTGTAACTTTGTAGATCTTTGTTATGCCCAAAGATACACACCACACACTGAGTTCAAAAAGTAAAAAAGCATAATAGCACCCCTTTAAGAATTGCTTTCAAAACGTTCAAAGTGAACGTTTCTCAGACTTTCACTTTGACCGGTTTAATGGTTTTATTAGTTAGAAAATGTTGTTTTTAGTAATACGCATTACTGTGATGAGTCAAATTAATTTAAGGGCTTTGTTTCATACAGTGACTGCTGTCCACAATCATCCTCGAAGGAGAAAACGGAGCAAAAGCAAACCTCCTGATAGTAAGTTTTTATATAGATGATGAACAAACACATGAAGTGATGAAGATTGTGTGGAAAACTTGGGCTGTTTATCCCCTTCAAAACAGAAGAGATCATTTCCATCTTAAATTCGTCTGTCACTGGTGGATTCTGGTCATTTGTTTTTAGTTACTGTGATGTTAGATGTTAAACTCTTAAGATTGGCATCATAACACTGTGTGTGATGTGAGGACCGGGAAAAATTACAACATGTCTGATTTCGCTATTTGCAGTGAGGATTGTCCTGCTGGGGAAATGTGCGTCAGAAAACAGTGCTGTGGGAAACTTCATATTAGGACGAGCATCGTTTGACAGTGAAGCTCCTCCAGATGTTGTAGAGAGAGTTGGAGGAAGTTGGAAGAACAGACACATGACCATCATCAACAGTCCTCAGCTGCTCCAACCACATCTGTCTATCCGTCAGATCACACAGACAGTGATAGAGTGTGTGTATCTGTCTGATCCAGGACCTCATGTGATCGTTCTGCTCCTCAAACATGATCAGTGTTCAACAGAAGATCAAGAGTGTGTGGAGAAAGTACTGGACTCTTTCTCTGAGAGGGTTTATCGACACGCCATGGTGATCAGCACACAAGAGCCCACTGAAACCAATGACATCCTAAAGAAAATAATTCAGAAATGCTTCAATAGACACTTTAGTCTTCAGAGAAGCAGCTCTCCTGATGGTCTTCTGCAGGTGTTTGAGGACATTGTACAAATGAATGATGGACATTACCTGGTGTGTACTAAAAATGAAGCTTTACAGTATTTCACAATGAAGCAACAGGCCATTGAAACATGTGAGTGTGACAATATCTGTGCTTGGTGTTAATAAATAATTTTTAGAGTTAATTTTTCTAATTAACTTTATCTTCACCTATTAGTTTCACAGGGCATGAAGCTGAATCTAGTTGTGTGTGGGAGTGACGGGACATTAAAATCCTCCATATCAGAGCGGATACTGCAGCAGACAGACAGAAGATCAGACGTGGAGCTTCATGGGTGTCAGATCAATATGGTGGAGCTTCCAGCTCTGTTCAACACTCGGATCTCACAGGAGGAAGTGATGCATCAGATTCTCCGCTGTGTGTCTCTGTGTCATCCTGGAGTTCATGTTTTCCTCCTCATTATTCCTGATGCTCCACTGACTGATGAAGTCAAAGCAGAAATGGAGGAGATCCAGAGGATCTTCAGCTCAAGAATCAAAAAACACATTATGTTTGTCATAATGCAGAATTCAGGGCATCAGACAGCAGAGCTCAATAAAGAAACACAGGCTGTCATTGAGAGTTTTGGAGGACGACACAATTTCTTTAGTCCTAAAACACAAGTGTCCACACTGATGGAGAACATTAAACAGATGGTGGAAGAAAACAGACAAGAGTTTTTCTCCACAGAGACATTTCTGGAGGCACAGATGAAAACATTGATGAAATTCGAAGAGATGAAGAAGAAAATGTATTCCCTTGAAGCACATTTTCTATCAAAAGGTAAAAAAACAAAACAAAAAAAAAACTATTCAGTTTGGGTTTTTAACTATAGAACATGAAAAATTACAAAAAATAAATAAATTTAAATCTGGTACTGGAAATTTGAATTTCACCTTTGCATTTTCTCTTCATAAATTTTTAAACTGAAATTCAGAACTCCAACATTCTAAAATTCAAATAGTACAACAACAAGATCAAGTGTTCCACAGGAAATTAGATTATTAGAACATTCAAACTGATCACAGGTCACAAATGACAGAACTACTACAATTAGTGAGGCTAAGAGCTGTTTTGTATAAATGTCTCTGAAGTTTGAGAATACTGATCTGTAACACTTGAAAAACAATTTAGTTTTGTTAAATGGCATGTCTGAAATTCAAATTCAAATCTTTTCCTGCTCCGTATGAAACACTGAATTCACACTGAGACACATTTGTTGTATTGCGTGTTTGCACTACAATGAGAACTTCAAACTTTGACGGTGGAAAAACTGTCTGATAAAAAGCCCACAGACAGTCTCTGAACTGTTCCACCACCAGTAATGAATACATTACACAGTAACTTTCAGAAGTGCCAATTTCTAGAGATCAACTAACCTTTACAAAGAATGTGTTCAATAATAACTAGAGATTTTAACAGAATTTTAATAACTACAATGTTCTTGAAGTGTGCACCAAACCCTACAAAAATACATGCATCAGACTGGGGCTCTGTATCGGCAGACACTACATATTTAACGACTCTCGAGTATGCATAAAAAGTGAAGTATACTATGGCCTTAAAGCTTTAAGTCTGATGCATTTTGTTTTAAATAGGTTCAACAGAAAGTGAAGATGATCTAAGGATTGTGCTGCTGGGGAAAACTGGAGTTGGGAAAAGTGCAACAGGAAACACAATCTTAGGAAAAGTCGCATTTACAGCAGAAACATCTCAAGAGTCAATAACTAAAGAGAGCAAGAAAGAAACATCTGAAATCAATGACCGACACGTTACTGTGATCGATACTCCAGGACTGTTTGATACTGAACTTACTAATGAGGAGATCCAGAGAGAAATCACCAACTGCATCTCCATGATCCTGCCTGGACCACATGTGTTCATCATTGTGCTCAGTTTAGGACAACGATTCAGTCAAGAAGAATCAAAGTCAGTGAAGATCATTCAAGAGACATTTGGGGAAAACTCTTCAATGTACACAATGGTGCTCTTCACCAGAGGAGATGATCTGAGGAACAAAACTATTCAACAGTGCTTGGGAAAACCTGGATCTCCTTTGTGGAATCTAATTGAAGCGTGTGGAAACAGATACCATGTGTTCAATAATAATCAGACTGAAGACAGAACACAGGTGTTTGATCTACTGGAGAAGATTGACGCCATGGTGAAAGCAAACGGTGGGAGTTTCTACTCATGTAAGATGTTCAGACAGATGGAAAGAGAAAAACAAGAACAACAGATTAAGTTCCTGATGGAGACAGTAGAGCAAATGAACAGAGAAAGAGAAGAAATGATGAAGAAACATGAAGAAGAGATGAAAATAGAACAAAAGACATTTACAAATGAAATTGAACAAATTAAGCAAGAAATAGACAAAATAAATACAGAAAAAGAGGAACTTCAGATCAAATACGACACCGAAATAGACAGACTAATGAACAGAATACAATATGAGATAAATAAAAGAGAAGTGGAATATATAGAAAAAAAACTCTATAAAGCACAAATAGAGGAGAAGGAGAAAGAGACCCGTAAGGAGATGAGAAGAGAACGAGAGCAATGGGAAAGACAGAAACAACAAGAAAAGATAAGAGGTGAAGAAGAGGACAAAAAAAGGCGAAAGAAAGAACAGATTTTGGATGAATTTAATCAGAGACTGAAAAAAGAAAGAGAGAAACTTGAACTAGAGAAAGAAGATCTTCGATCTAAACATGAAGCACAAGAGAACAACATGAAGATGTTGATGGAACAACTGAATAGAGAAAGAGAAGAACTGATGAAGAAACAAGAAGAAGAAAAAAGGAGAATAAAGGTGATAGAGGAAGAAAAGCAGAATCAAGAAAAAGAAAGGAAGAGAAGCAAAGAAGAGGATAAGATGAGGTGGGAGAGAGAAAAACTGATTTCTGAGGAACATATTCAGAGACTGAAAAGTGAAATGGTGGAAGTACTCAGAGGGAAAGAAAGAATAGAACGAGAGAGAAAAGAACAACTAAAGGATTTAGAAAAAAGACTGAAAGAAGAAAGAAACAAGAGAGAAGATCAACAACAGATTTTTGAAGAGAAAATGAAACCCTTTGAAAAAGAGAATGAAAATGAACTAAAGGTAAGACGAGTGGAATGGAGAGAGATATATGAAAGAAAGAAAGAGGAGATAAAAATCTGTTCTGAAACTGATGATCCACTACAGGTGAGTGTTTTTCATATAACCTTTCATGTTTGTTTTGTTAGTAGAAGAACTTTTACTAGTAATAATAGTAGTAGTAATAATAATAATATAAACCAAATTCAGACCATGAAGTCTTTGTTTACTGAATGGTTTGTGTTGGTTTTAACCCCAAAAGGTTACAGCATTCAGGAGACTGGAGACCGAATACAGCAAGTGGTCCTGGAGTCTTCGCAATGGCATGATGAAAACTGAGAACAAACTACACAACAAAATATACAATGAAGCAGTTCATGAGGTTGAGGAAACTGATCTTCACAGAGAACTGGACACGACAAGTGAAGAAGTGGAAAAATCAATGTCTGAATTCTTTGAGAAAGATAGTGAGGCTGAAATACTGGTTCAGTGGAAATCATCAATTGACATCAAAATCAAAACACTTCAGGAAAACATTGTGAGAGAAACAAAGAGGAAATTAAATGAGATTTTTCAGCAGAGAGACCTGAAGAAAAAGATTGATGCTCAGAGGACACATCATGAAAACACTCTCTATGAAAAGAGCAAAGAACTTGCCTTAAAACTCAAAGTCAAAGCAAATGACGAAGAAATGCTGAAGAAAGAGTTTGATTTGTTTTGGGAACAACGTGTGCAGAAGATCATCACAGACAACTATGTAGTCAAAGACATTGATATAATGAAGGATGCAAAGCTTCTCCTGAGTGACGTCTATAAAAGTGCTCTGTTAAACTACTGGAAAGAGAGCAGAAATATTCTCTCTTTGCCGAGTTATTCAGATTACGTACGATTAAATAGATTTAGTGGATTTACATCACCTATTGAAAATGCCATTAGGTCAGCAAAAGAACTGTTTGGTTATGTCTTATCTCCAGAAGATGAAGCCCAGATAAGATCATTAGTCACAGATGTAGTTCAGCAAACAGACACAATGATTCAGTCATTTAACATTTCAAAGATGGGCTACAACAAAAGCTGCATTCAACAACTCACAAATTACATTAAGACAAGAGTAAAAGAACATGAGGAAGGACCAGTGAAGTATGTGTTCAAAAAACAGTTCTTCATGGATTTAGTGTATTCCATTTGTAATAGAGCCAACAACAAAATCACTGACCAATACAGACTGTTCAGGGAAGCCAATGATCCTGTAATATATGTTGAGAAGAAGAGAGAGGAGTATTATAGTATTTTCCAGAAATACTGTCATGGAGCAACATCAGCTGCCATTTATGGTGAGATCATCTGTCAGAAATTTAAAGAGCCCATTGAGCAGAGTGTCTACAAGAAGACTGCCAGAGATCTCGCAAATGAAATAAGAACAATCTGTGAATCACTGAATGGAAACAGATCAAATCTGGAGAAACACATCCTGAGAAAACTGGCAGAAGAGGAGGATTTCAACAAATACATGAACTACGTTAAAACTCCCAGAGATCACTTCAAGAGTTTCATCAGAGATGAAGTCAGTCGGTACATCACTGATAAGTTCAGTGTCAGTGTTTTACCCAAGATGAAGAAGAACATTAAACTCCTGCAGCAGAAGATCATGAAAGCAGCACATGAATCTACTGAACATGTTCAAGTCAACAGTGGAGATGCTGGTTTGTGGTTGAAGAGTTTCACACAGCAGCTCTCAGATGAGCTGATCTTTTCTGAAAAAGACCTCAGTGGAGTCAAACATGATGATGTTTATGATTTCAACCTCCTAGAAGATGTGATAAGACAAGAACTTCCTGCTATAATGTCTGATATTATCAGTAAATTTAACACAGAGACATGTTCGGTAAGTCTTGACTGTAAGTTCTGGCCAGATGAAATTCTGATTGATCACTTCTGTCAGTGCTGTTGGGTTCAGTGTCCGTTCTGTGGAGCCATCTGTGCCAGCACCATAGACAACTGTCACAGAGATCATAGTGTTGCTTTCCACAGAGTGACTGGCATTAATGGCACATGTTTCGATTCAACACAGAATCTCTCTGCTTATATTTGTACAAATTTTGTGGAGTATGACCTGAATTTTAATACACCAAACGGAAGATTTATTTGGAAAGAAATCAAGATAGCAGGACCCCGATTTGACATCTGGAGCATCATCCCTGACTTCTCTGAACTGCCGTACTGGAAGTGGTTTGTGTGCAGTTTCCAGAAAGATCTGGAAAAATACTACAATAAAATATTTGAGGGACTGGGTAAGATACCAGATGAATGGAGAAAATACTCAAAGCAGGATGCTATTGAGAGTTTAGATCAATACCTCTAATGGACCAGACACAGAATATACACTGTTAGACATTTCAAAGGGTTTTTACAGTGTTGCCAGTAAGTTACTGTAATTAAGATTTACAGTAGCAAACTGCATTTAATTTATAGTTGCAAACTTTACTGTTTTACAGTCAAATACAAAAAAAAAGTCAAATTCATCAGTATCCTACTGTAATTCATTAATTTTAATATAGATTTTAGTAGATTTTATTATTTTTATATTGAATTCATTTAAATGTATTTTACATACACTTTTAGACATTTCAGACACTTCAATCAATAACAATTTTGCCAGTAGGTTACTGTAATTAAGATTTACAGTAGCAAATTGTATTTAATTTACAGTTGCACACTGTAAATTGTAAATTCATTCATTTTAATAGATTTCAGTAGATTTTATAATTTGTAGAATTTTTATATTGAATTCATTTATATTTATTTTATGTTTGCTCTACATAGGTACTACTGGCATTCAATTAAAATGCATGTATAACACTTAAAGGTACAGTCTTCCACTGCTGGAACAGTGCATCTTCACCATTTCTCCTGTCTTAGGATGTTTTGCAGTGCATTATGTTGTATCCTCTGGATTTATCCTTACAAAGAATCTATAGGCAACAGAAACATAATGGAGAAAAAGACATGCAGCCAAAGAATACACAGCCATCTGCAAAACCCAGGTGCTGCTCCAAAACTTGGCCACCACCTTTGCTCAACATCCACTTTGTTAGTGACAGAAATGTGTTCTCTGAAAAACAAGAAGTAGAAATGGCACACTTTTAAAAGATAAACTCCACATAAAATACACAAACTTCTCAAAATCAGATTGTTGTCTTACCATGAACTATCAGTCTCAGAGTGGTTGGCATGCTTTTTCTTGATGCTTCATTGCAGTTGACTTTAAAACACAAACACAACAAAATGCAGTAAATCTTAAATTCCATGAAAAATGATAACAAACTAATTCTGAAACTAGAAAGGCAGCTAACAGTTAGCTAACTTGTTTAACCTAGCTAACATACAATTTTATTTTCTCAATAAGCTACTGGCCAACATTAACTACTAACAACACCTGAACAAAATTTCACATTAACTATTCTAATGTTAATATAAGATAAGCGTTACTCATTATAAATAATTTTAATTCGGTAACTTAATTCAATAAGCTGACAAAAGCCGTTTGAAACGACAGCGCAGTTTACCATAGTAAAGTTTGTAACTGCCATGTTGACGGGTAAATATTACTAGGTTAAACTGGTGTGCAAAAATCTGACAAACACTCAGACAAACGTATACATACATATATATATATATATATATATGTATATATATATTTACCTTATTTGCTGGTCTTAATCTCTCATAAATTTCATCAACACACAGCGTAAATGTTCTCCAGAACTCTTCCACTCTCACAAGTTCATCCCTGGGCAGCGCCGTGGCGAAATGGAGCTTTGTGCTGTTGTATCCTACCTCTCTAATTCAGCACAAATCCAAATTATTCCATAATATTTCCATATTTGCGATGCATCCAGATGCTAAACTATTATTTATTATGTAAATTATAGACTTTTTACTTCAGTCGCGTTCTAACAGTGACAGTGAGGCAGGCGCACTGATGTTTGGTTCACTGTGTTTTATTTTGATAAAGTACCAACTTCATTGTCAAGTTAGCAATGCTAGAAGCCTGGAACTGATATGTTTTGTGTTTGTGTGTGCCAGCGTGATTACTTCAACTTTCCTCATACCAGCAAAATCAACTTAAACAAAAAACAAATAGGATGTCGCTTTCTGCCATTTGAGTTTCCTTTCTGTCACAAAACTGAACTGAAACTCAGCAAATAGGCTACGTTAAGTTACTTTTTTTTTTCTCTTTTCTATCAGTTAATTAAATGAAATATATTTCAAGTATTTATTCATTGTGTGTATATATGTACTGCAGATTTTATATCCCATATATGATATTCATTCGATATAATATTTAGTATTTTCACGTGTAGGTGGATTTTTTTTTTTTAATTTGTACTACTGTCTGTTTAAAATAAATGAAAAGAAAAATGGGATATTAGATTTGTTGTTTTTTTTTTTTTGTTTTTTTCTGTTGTACCGAAATCGTATCGAACTGTGACCCTCGAACTGAGGTACATACCAAACCATGACATCTGTGTACCGTTACACCCCTATTATTATTCATGTGGATTAGCAACAACTGACCTCTATAACTGAAATACATAATGAAATACACAATACTAATTTTAGTGCTGTCAATCGATTAAAAAAAAAAATGAATTAGTCACATTTTTTCCTGAAATTAATTGTGATTATTCACAACTAATTTTAAAGTTTTTAAGTATAGTTTTATATTGCAATAATTTCACATTCAATCTGTAACCTTTTAATATTAAACCATTGACTATAGTCATTCAACATTACAGTATAATTGAGAGCTATCAATACATCAATACCCACTTCAGGTCTTAAAAGTCTCTACTAATGAGCTACTAATGAGTGTGTTAGACAAGGGAGACTGTTCTGGGCTGCTCAAGGACAGGTTTGAAAACCACTGCGTTTCAGAGACACGTTCTTAAATGTGTCTCATATAGGCAGCTTTCATTTCCTTTTTTGCATGAATACATGTACTAATTGTTTATTACTTTGTTGTTTGTAATCAATATAACAGTGTCAGAGTTGTTGTAGTGCTGGATATTAGTCATGTGGTCAGCTGCAGCCCAACCACAGCCGTACTGATATTTAGATCAACACCACTCATATAATATGGATTAAATATTGGAGACATGATGAAAGCAAGAAGATCCAGACCTACAGGTGTAATTATTTCTAACTACTGAATGGTAAGATCCTCAGAGAGGAAAAACAGTAACACCAGAAAAAAGGAAAGACAGTGTCAGTGAAGGTGGTAGTGAATGTGTATAAATGTGTGTTAGTTACAGGATCAGAGAAAGACACTGTTCCTCTGTCATAGTCCAGATCAACTCTCACACACTCAAGATCCTGTTTAACTGAAAATCCAAAGCCAGACAGTCCATACTGCACACTCCACATATCAGTGTCAAATAAATCATCTCCCTTCCTATTGTTTAATGCTGTAGTTACTCCAAGACTCCCGCGTCAACACTTTTTAATCTCCACATCCCAGCAATGTGTTCCTGAGTTAAAACCCTCTGAACCCAGAACACATGGATAATAGTCAAGTCTCTCTGGATTATCAGGAAGCGGTTGTTTGTTACCCCTGTGTCTCACACTGGTCAGATCATCAGAAAGGATGAAATGTGGATTTGCAGTGTTTGGATCTAGAATCACAGGAGCTGATGAGACACAATCAACAGGTGCTTTCATTCTGATGCATTTCCAAAATATCAGTTTCTCTTGATGGAACACAAATGTTTGAATGACACATTTATTGTTTATATTTGATACCATTAAACATGGTTTACTCTTGATAATTATATGAGAAGACGTTTTCAGATTCAGCTGCTGACTGTAAAAATTCTGTGCATGAAATTCATACATTCATACACTCACACTCACCTGAAGCTCTGCATGCAGTTTAAATAGACACACAACGTGGGTACTGGACACAGCAATGCTGTCAAGAGGGTTATTTTTAAAAGACAGGGAGCTTAGCACTTAGCTCAAAATGAGCTCTCTGTAGGTTGTGCCCCTAAATGAGTTCAGGCTGTTCAGCAATGATTGGGTGCGCTTGATTGTGAGACGTGGCATCATAAAATCTGAGTCCAGATTTTCTGCACTGGGGAGAGTTTGCTCTTTTCCCAGATGACCTGAAGCCCTAGTCGTGTAAGGTGTCTTAGCAGACCAAGGGTGAAGATGACAAGTAACAGAGAGAGTCCAGAAGGGAGGACCTCGTAATGATATGTCTGACCCTCAAAAGTAAACAGAAGAAATGGTTTGTTTTAAGGCAAAATCAAGACATGAAATACACAGCCAAACACAGAAGATTTCCACTATGTCCATGCTGTGAACTGTGTGACCCAGAGAATGAGGAAGCAATTCTTTTTTTAAAAAAAAAAAATCTGGGTACTGCCACCACTTGGGAAAGTGGCAAAAGAAAAGGAACTGAAAACAAAAGAGTCTCCATCCACCCCACCACCGGCTGAAGGAGGGAAAAGCTGCGTTTAAAGAGCAGCTCCTACCATCCCTGGGTCACCCATCTTAGGGCCCTCTCCTTCCTGTGTGCAGCTCTATGCTGTGGTTTGACTGTGGGTTCAGGCTGCTGGTGTAGAGGTCACAGGAGGACAGCATTTGGTACAGGCAGGCAAAACGTGTGACTTGGCAGCCTGTAGGTGGTGGTGGAATCATACCAAGGCAACATATGTTTGATGGCCTCCCTCTGCTACTGTACTGCCAAGAACTGCTGGGCAAAGTCCTTAACAATTTTGCAGAAGTCATTCGCTGTGCACAGTTGCCGGGCAACTTTGGGCAATGTTGCTGTCAACGGCCAACCAGGTGAGACACAGGGCTCAATCTAAAGTATACAGATAGAAATTTGTTACCCATTCTCAATGGGAAAGTGCCCAAACAATATTGCTCAAAAAAGTTGCCCAGCAAAATTGTTCAAAAGGTTGCCCCATGTATCATCAGCCTTAGTGCCTTGGTCTGATGGACCTGCAGGATGGCCATACCATGCAAAGCAGTATACTTTTGCTGTCTCAGCCAACATAAACGTACAGTCCTTGGACAGGAGTCTGGGATGTTTCCACCAGGAGGCACGTTTTGCAGTCATGGATGCACTGCAATAGTAAGCTCTGCCTGGGATAACCTATGTAACCTGGCTGACCCACCATTGAGCGTAGTGAGAATGGAAGAACCAGTGAATCGGCATATGGCAGTAAAAGGTGCCTTCCATGACTTTGTACACTGTAACGAATTGCTGTAAAAATTACAGCAATATTTTACAGCAGTGGGCTGTATTTCTTATAATACAGCATATTGCTGTAAACCGCAAAGCACTCTGGGGTCACGTGGTGGTTTGCCTCAAAAGTACAGCATAATGCCGTAAATTTCAAATCTACAGAGGCAGCCTTTTTTTCAACGGTCGACATTCGGGAGCGGCAAGAAGAACGATTCATAACTGTGGTAAGTGACGTATTTCAGTTTTTATTTTTCATGTTTGGTAACTGCAGTAGTATATTAAGGTGTCTACATTCGCGGTAACCGGAGATTAACGAATCCTCCGTCCGCGGGGCGCGAGGGAGACTTTTACCGGGTTTAAGCAGCGCGGTCGCGGGAGGATTTCACAGGTTCCTCGGCCTTATAGCGGCTATAGGCGGAAAGTCTTTGGGTTCCTACATTAAGAATTACACGCTTCACTGACAACAGTTGTGACTCACGGGAACGTCGTGTTGCTGCAGCACACTTTCTGGTTAGTATTTTATGATGTAAATCAAATTTGCACAGGCAGTCATCTATTAACACGGGCGCCGAAACGCGTGACGTTACTAAAGGCTCGCAACTCGCGGTCATCCCGCTCACGGAGGATCAGTGTATGTCACGTAAACTTTGAACGGTGCTGTTAAAGCGGTTAACGTAAGCAGCGAGACGTGCGAGTACCTTTAATAACTTGCTAATTATCTTATTGTTTGATTGTAATGCTTTTTGCTAACTTTGGTTTAAAGAATGAGTTAATTCAGCCCATCGTTTTGTCTGGCCTGTTCGCAGCATATATTCACTCCGGAGTAACCTTACCAGGAGGAGACAGACGGAGATTTAGAGTTCATTCAAAGGTAATTGTTGCATTCTAAGAATTTGAATACTTGCATTTTACATGTAGGTATGTTAGATGTTTCTCAGCTCCAGAATGGGATGATTTTTAAGGGAGAATGATTCAGATGTCTCAAAAGCTTAAACTAATGTGAATTACATATTGTCTGTTTCCTGACTGTTTTGTAGGTATTACAAGGGACAAAGACGTTGAAAGGAAAAGTTCCATCTAAAACCACAGGGCAAATGGCACAGAAGAAACCGGTTGAAGTGAACCCAAGTTGCCACTCTTCTTTGCAAAGTGAAGGACTTTCAGCAGAATTTCTGAAATGTAAGAAGTTCATACACACCAACATCCCCTTTTTTATGGAGTCAAAATAGGGCCATATATATCTGCAAAATAAAACAATGTTTTGCAAACAAAAAATATGTTTTGCAAATAAAAATAGAGTATTGAGAAAAAAATTGCTTTATTGCAAGTAAAAAAAAATAATTGCAAAAGAAAAGTTAACCCCTCAGAGAAAAAATAAAGTTTAGCAAGGTAAAACTTCAGCAGCATTGACTTTGCAACACATATTTCCCTTTGCGCCGCTCCTTTAAATCCGCGTTTCAGTCATCCGTGCCTCTGCGGCGCAAGCTTTCCTTTGCGCTTCATTTTTCTATGCGCCTCGCTTTGTGTCACTGATTTGACGTGGGGGAGGGGTCAAGAGGTTGGGGTGTGGGACGAAGGCGCGTCCCTCTCGTTACGTCATCAGCGCGAGCTCCGGATCTCAGGTATGTATTATTGATCGCTTTCTTCTTCTTATATTAGACTCCTATATTATTAATAACAGATACTTCAGACCGGCCCAAATAAGGCTGTCACGATTAACAGACATTATACTGTATATGATTTATGAACAGCTTGTGGGTGAAATAGGTAAAATACTGTTGCACCCGAAGACTAGAGGTCGCTCTCGTGCGAAATTATTCTTAATAATCATTATTAATAATAATAATAATAATAATAATAATAATAATAATAATAATAATAATAATAATAATTATTATTATTATTATTATTAATTACTATTAATATACTTTATTATCATGAAAATACCTGAGGAGGTTTTAGGAATATTGATAAAATGATGTCCACATGCATTTCCTATAACTAACGTCATGTGTGTTATTGTCTTCTTCTACTGCGCTTATTTTGAGTTTTCGCACGAGAGCGACCTCTAGCTTTCGGGTGCAACAGTATTTTACCTATTTCACCCACAAGCTGTTCATAAATCATGTACAGTATAATGTCTGTTAATCGTGACAGTCTTATTTGTTTCTTATGAAATAAGTTTCTTCTGCTCATCAAGGCTGCATTTAATTTATCAAAAATACAGAAAAAAATAATGTTGTGGAATATTATTACAATTTAAAATAATGATTTCTATTTTAATATACTTTAAAATGTAATTTATTTCTGAATTTTCAGAATTTTAATTACTCTAGTCTTCTCATTTCTCCAGTGTAACATGATCCTTTAGAAATCATTGTAATATGCTGATTTATTATCAATTTTAGAAACTGCTTAATACAGTTGTACTGCTTAATTTTTATTTTTTCGGAACCTGTGATACTTTTTCAGGATTCTTTCATGGATTAAATTTTATTTATTTATTTATTTATTTTTTTTACTTTTTACTTTTATCCAACAAGTATGTGTTACATTGAAAGTGATAGTAAAGACTTACATTGTTAGATAAGATTTCTGTTTTAAATAACTGATGTTCTTTTAAACCTATTAATCAAAGAATCCTGAAAAGTATCACAGGCTCCAAAACATACACTGACAGCATTGACAATGACATTGACAACATTGACAATTGAAAATCAATGAGAATGATCTCTGACAGATCATGTAACACTAGTGTAATGATGCTGAAAATTCAGTTTTGCATTACAGAAGTAAATTATTTTTTAAAGTATAGTAAAAAGGAAAACTTATTTTAAATTGTAATAATATTTCACAATATTAAATTTTTTTCTTGTATTTGGTTGAGATAAATGCAGGCTTGATGAGCATATATATATATATATATATATATATATATATATATATATATATATATTTTTTTTTTTTTTTTTTTTTTTTTTTTTTTAAAGAACATTAAAAATCATGATCTCCCAAACATTTTAATGGCAGCTTATCTGTATCTAATTGTAACAATCATCACTCTATCTGTCTTTGACTGTATCTGTCATCCCTCTGTCTGTATCTGACCGTATCATTGTTTTGTAAAAAATATCTAATGTATTTTCCTCTTTGTTCTTTTTCAATTTTTTTTAGCCACTCTTTGCATCCTGGGATGGGACAGCGTCTGGAGACGAACTGTTCTCCTTTTTTGATCAGAAGTTTTGTTGGACTCACTTGGGACCTTGTTGTTTTGCCATGTTGTGAAAATTCATCACTGTCATTGTGGTATTTGGAACAATTTAATTATGACCATGTTGGTTAACTTGATGTTAGTAAAACTTTGGCTCAATGTTGGTAAAACTTAAAGTTAAGGGTAATATATGTTTCAAGTAAATATTTATTTTAGAATTCAAAATAATACTAAATGCACTGCTCTACGACATTTCTTTCATGCAAATTTGAGAGTCATATGTTAAATAAAATTTGATCTGTTTTTCAAGATTGAGATGTGTCAAATTATTATTATTTTTTTAAATATTAGGTGCACTAAGGGTGTACTCACACTAGGCAGTTTGAACCGTGCCCGAGTGCGTTTGACCACCAAAGCGCGGTTCGTTTGACTAGTGTGAATGCTCCGAACCGTGCCCGGGCGCGGTTCGTTTAGCCGTCCCTGGCCCGCTTGGAAGAGGTGTGCCAGAGCACGGTTCAGTTGGACTCGGGCGCGGTTCGCATGTAATGTGAGCGCTAACCGTGCTGGAGCACGGAACAGGACGCGTGACGTCAGGTTTTTTTTCCCGATGTACGGGAACTGTAGTCGGTAATCAAAGCTGCAAAGTCCTTGCTGCACTTCAGCTGGTACCTTGCAAACCTCCTCATACACTGTAAAAAATAATTTAGTGGCTTTGTAAATATCACAAAAATAAAAACTTGTATTAACTTAATAAAATCTCTGAGTATCATTAAAGAGTTTATTTGATTTGGGCTTACCAAAATTAATAAGTAAAAATCCCACAGTTTATTTTATTTCTAATTTACTTGTTATGCTTAAGTATGTTTTAATTAAAAAATTAAGCATTTAACTAACAAATTATATTGCTCACATGTCCTTAATGTTTTTGGTACATTTAAATGAAAATATTTGAGAAAGTTGCAATAAAACTTGTCAGTTTTATAAACAGAAATTACTGCTTATTTTCTATCAATTTCTTTTGTATTTTGCATCGACTCAAGAAATTGAGTAAGTTTCGCGGCTATCGTGATCACGTGGACACAACGACCGCGGTCAACAACGGGAAATCTGCTTGCTGGTTACAAGAAAACTGAGGCTTAAACCACCTTAAGACTCCTTTAAAAATGCAGGTAAGTCAGTATTAACAGTTAATGAAATATTGGCTGTGTTTTCGGGCACACAACAGGTTCGGTGTAATTTTACAATGCAGTTGCAGTCATGCTGCTCTGTGGTAACGTTAACAACGCAAGCATTTCTAGAATCACTATGGCTTTGTAGTTTTTTTTTTTTTTTTTCAAACCACCAAATATTCAGCTAAAATACGGTTAATACACCTCAGCAATTTTAAATGTATTTAAAATGTCCTATTTTAAAGCAGCATAGCCTGCCTGTGTATGAGGGGGAGTGGCCGTATTACTGTTAACGTTAACCGCCGAGTTGGTTTGTTATTTACTTGTGTGATGAGCAAATACGTGTGAGTAATTGCACACAACAGCAACTAAACTAGTCTATCTGTAGTCGGGACAAATCCCGGGGCGCTGCAGCGTCAGTGGCCGGTTGAAATAAACCTTTTTTATCGGCCATCACTCTGGGTGAGTTCTTACACTGTGTCGGAATAGCCAAAAACTACAACATTACTGTGTGTAAAAAGCTAACGTAACGTCCCTTTGTATAACTCGTAATTACTACTGTAAACTCGGTGCAAAGTTTTTCGGGAGCCCCTACTGCTCACATTTGTACCAAAGCACCGCTGAAACATCATCCGGAATCTCTCAAATGGCGGAGGCATAACACAGTGAAGAAATTATCGCGCAAAATCAACCATGGTTTTGTAGTAAAATGTATTAAGTTAACCATGTTTTTGGCAGTTTGATTACTATTTGTATTGGATAGTTTTACTACAAATATCATGGATAAGAGATATGGTTAATGTATTAATGTTTTTTTTTTTCTTTTTTTTTTTTTTTTTTTGTAGTAACACTGGCTAATTTTTAAAGGGGCAGTCAACCACTACCCTACTGTCATTAATTTGAAGTGTAAATCTATGAATCTGATGGTCAAAACAATTGTTTTACAGCACTGACATCATCGTCCAAAAACATCCAAATAACAACACAAGGCAGGAGGTAAGAGCAGTTTACTATAATATTTCAATATATGTGAAAATATAATGTTTCAGCATATATGTAATGTTAAGAAAAAATCTTTAATAAGGTTTCATAAAATGGTAAACCTCATGTTTCAGCCTTTAGATAAAGAAAAGGGTTAAGTCAAAATAATAATTGATTAATAAATTATTTTATGTATTTTATCGTTAAAGAATAGCAGGTTAGAGCTAATATTACATAAAATAGATTTATGTAATATTAGCTCTAACCTGCTATTCTTTATATTTGTGTCTTCAGGATGTTGCTGATCCACCTATTGATGTTCAAGAGGAATTAACTGTCCTCAACCAACTCCGTGATCTTAGCAGAGCCTGCTCCTATCTTGTGGGATTGACATGTGCCTTGGACCTGTGATACCCCAAGAACTTTAAAGGGTTAGTAAATGCAAAAATGAATATTAGCCCATGATTTACTCACCCTCAAAGCATCCTAGGTGTATATGACTTTCTTCTTTCTTACAAATCCAATCTGAGTTATATTAAAATTTGTTCTGGCTCTTCCAAGCTTTATAATGGCATTGGACTAGTGTGATGCACTTTTTATTATGGATGGGTGCACTTTATCTGTTTTTTGTTTGGACTGTTGAACACTACAACCCACCCAATGCCATTACAGAGCTTGGAAGAGCCAAGACAATGTTTAATATAATTCCGATTGGATTTGTCTAAAAGTAGAAAGTCATATACACCTAGGATACCATGAGGGTGAGTAAATCATGGGCTAATATTCATTTCTGGATGAACTAACCCTTTAAATATACTTTGGAGGTCTTGGATCTGCTGAAACTTTCAACAAAGGTTCAACAATGAAAAAAAATAACTTATTATTTTTATATATTATTTTCCATTGTCCATGTGTTGTATAATTGTAAAAATTCATTTTGGTTTGGTGTTGTTTTTAATGTCAGGTTTATTTGTACTCAGCCTCAGGCATTTTAATTTTTGTAAGGTCAAGTATTTTTTGATGATTTTTTTTTTCTTTGCAAGTCTGCATATCCACAGTTCAGTGGCTAAAATTTAAATTTATTTAACATGTTGTCATTTGCAAAGTATACCAGGTTAAACTATAGTTAAAGAGATAGTTCACCGAAAAATGAAAAGTATATCATTAATTACTCACCCTCATGTTGTTCCAAACCACTAAGACCTTTATTCATATTCAGAACACAAATAAAGAGATTTTTGATTGAATTCAAGAACTCTCTGGCCCTCGGTAGACAGCAAGGGAAGTGAAAAGTTCAAGGCCAAGAAATGCAGTAAAGACATCAATAAAATGGTCAATTTGACATCAGTGGTTCAATTATAGTTAAATAAAGTTATTTTACTTTTCTTTGCGCACAAAAAGTATTCCTGTAGCTTCATATAATTATGGTTGAACCACTGATGCACATGGACTATTTTAATAATGTCCTTACTACATTTCTGTGACTTGATATGGGTAGGACCCTTGCTGTCTATGGAGGATCAGAAAGCTCTTGGATTTCATCAGAAATATATATGTGTTCTGATGATGAACCAGAGGTCTTACGGGTTTGGAACAACATGAGGGTAAGTAATTAATGACAGAATTTTATTTTTTTGTGAACTAACCCTTTAATGACATGTTTTTATCTTTGGTCTAATTTGCAACGGTTAATGCCTAAAATTTTAAATGTTATTTTTGATGAATTTTGTATGTTTGTAAGTGTCCACAGTTCAGTGGCTAAAATTTATATAACAAGTTGTCATTTGCAAAGTATGGTTGAATTGCAGTTATGGTCAAATATGGCAAATAAAAGTTTAATTAAAATACTGTGTTTTGTTTGTCATTTAATTTTGTTATATTTATTGTAAAGTACAATGGTAAAAACAATTAAAAGTAATTATAGGATATTTGTATATACAAAATATTAATTAAATCTACTCAATTTTTTTGTTTCGGATTTACTATTGAATTACTATTGCATTGCATAAAGATTTTAATTATATTTACTCAATTTTATTTAAAAGATTAATTAATCGAATTAGTTGAATCTACTTAATTTTTTTAGTTACATTTACTTGATTCTTAAAGTATATTTCAATGATTTCACAACTTTTAAATTTACTTAATATTTTTCAGTGTAAAAATGTTTCACCAAAAAAATTGAGTAGATCATAGTAAAAGTTTTTACAGTGTACAAGCAGCATGATTGCGTGAAAAGTTTCGTGCCACAAAAGCGATAGACCTGTTTAGCAGCAGGCTGTGAGAGGGCTGTGGACAACCGCGGACCAAACGACTCAAAATTACTATCCACAAAGTAACCAGAGCGATGGACTTTATTGCGTTCAGCGAGAGCGCCGCTCTTCCTGTTTATCCTGAAACCGTCGTACCATAATAACGTAAGCGTGCTCCGGCACGAATGCTGAAACCCTATGTGAGTGCAGGCCAGAGGGGGAGTGGGGAGGGGGGGACAATCGTACTTGGGCCCGGGTCACGGCAACCATGCCTAGTGTGAGTACACCCTAAGTTTCACACTGTACAACACTTTATGCAGTTAAATATTGTTTAAAGCTTATGCAGTTAATGAATTGTTTAAATTGCCAGTCATTAATATTCAGCAATGTGGAAAATATATACTGCATATATAGAATACACAGAAATAAAGTAGTTTACTGTAAAAAAAAAACACAGCAATGTAAAAAATACAGTTATTTGCTGTAATCAGGAAATACAGAATAATGCTATAACTTTAAATTACAGCAGCGCTGCTGTAAAAATTACAGTAATTGGCTGGCAACCCTGCTGCCAGTAAAATGCTGTAAAATTTACAGGAAATTTTTTACAGTGTAAGCACTTTATACACTTCCAGTAAAAAAACGTACTGGAATGGGAGGCGCACTCCGAACCCAGATACCAATTGTCCAGCTGCGACAGGGTAGAGTATTTCACTCCAGCCTGATGCTAGAGGCGGCCTGGGAAAGCATAGCTGCCAACTCTGTGTCAGACTGAGCTGCTGCACACAAGGGTGAGAGTCCAGCTGAGTCCTCAGGGTCAGATGACACCAGCCCACCCTCCAATGCTGCAAATGATAGCTCATCCTTAACTGGAGTCCTGAATAAGAAATTTGGCTTACTGTAAGATGAGCTGTCTAACTCATCCACAAACTCCACTGGGCCCTCATTTGCCCTCATATCCCCTTCAACGCTAGCTGGCATGGCCTTGCGCATTGCAGAAGCGCTGGGTCAGGGAGCAGTTAAAGTGACTCCTTCTCTTACCAAAAAAAGAGATTCATAACCACAGCATTGCCACGGTCATGTTCTCACAGTGAGGACATGAACTGTCCACAAATGCTTTCTCTGTGGCCAAAACACGAGAATGGCCAGACACATGAAACAAAGATGGTGGCTGTCCAGATGGAAAGGTATCTGTAAAAAGACACTCTCCGTCTGTGCTAGCTCTTTTAGGGAAACTGCTTTTAACTGAAGGGCACAGATATCTTACTGTATCTATGCCAGCTAGAGAGAGCAACAACAGTTGAAAAATTACGCTAAAGGGGGTACCCTGTGCGTGAAAAAGTGACGCCAAGGGTTCCTGACCAAGCGTCAATATGTGACGAGTTGGGAGTGAGAATGTGTTCGAGAGAGACAGACTGGTGTAAAGTGCCTTATCCTCCAGCAATTGCTGCACGCTTCCATCTTACAGAGGCAATGTATGAGCAATCATTTATTTTCAATGGCCTTTGTTGAAGTAGCAGAGGTATTTAGGCCACCCAAGTATGATTCCTATTGTCAGTACATTGACACAACGTTGACATGACTGACAGATAGGGAACTTGAAAGACATAATAAAGTTTATTATGGATTGTAAAAAGTTATCTTTTTATATTGATTTGGTTAAGTTGTATTTACTATTAAAGAAGTCTAAACCTTGACAAATTGAGTTATTTGAAATTTTAAAGTTGAAATCATCAGAGCAAGGTAAACTTACAGCAAAATCACCAGTGTTAAATGTACAGTGCAAGGTGTATGTATGAGTTTTACACATGGGCGTTAAAAACTAAGACTGAAACAATCTACTCTTTGAAGTGTTCAGCGTAGAATTGGTCATAGTGATAACAGCTGCTGTTAATGATTCATGAGCAGAGTCTATAGTACTGAAGGAAAGACTTAGATGGAAATCACCTACAAATAAAATACTATATCTTTTTTTTCTAATAAACTTTATATGTTTAAATATTTAAAAATACTTAATATTCTAAGCAAATACAACTGACCTGAGTCAAACCAAAAAGATAAATAGTTAAGGGAACTTTTTATAGTGAGTGCAAAATGTTATATTTCAGGTTCTGTGTTTCTGTCAAAAGAATGCCAAATGAAGAGTCATGTATCTTTTGATGTTTACACTGCTGAGTCTGTTCTGTACTTGAGTAGATGTAGAAAGAAGAGATATTAAAAAGAAAAAAGAACTGTAAAACCTGTTGACCCAAGCATCATTTCCAGTGTATGTGTACAAGCACAGATATTCTGAAGACTCAATGTTTTGGACAATGTCCTGCATCTTCTTCCAGACTCTGAACAGCAGGTTGCCCAAGTAACGTGGCACATGAATCAAAGCTCCAGAAGGCGTCTGTGGATCCGGCTGTGAGATCTGGACTCTGGAAGAACATTCAGGAGTCAGAACTGCAGTGACTTTGGATCAGAAGCAGAGAGACCAGAGACACCAGCAGATCACTCACCTTTCCATTGAGACTGGAAACTCCTGCAGAACAAACATACAATTTATCATCGACAACTCATCAATCATCAGTCAGTAAATCAATCATGATCTGAAATCAGACTTTAGAAAGCAGACGTCATTGTCTTTCATCATTTCCTCCGTGTCTTTGATTGTGTGTGAAAGAGCTGAGATGTGTCTGTTGATCTCCTCCAGCTTCTCCTTCATCATCTGCTTCTTCTGCTCCTCTTCCTCCCTCAGTGCAGTGATTGTAGCTTCTTCTTTATCTCTGAGAAACTGATGAAGCTTCTCAAACTGCTGTTTAATCTGATGCTCTGTGTGCTCAGCTTGAGACTGAAAACAAATCACATTCACTTCAATAATTTTAATGAACACGCATAATTAATATCTGAGATAAACTCAGATGCCCAACATTTAACAGATCAAAAATTACATTGCATTTTCCTTTTACAAAAACAACAAACTGGAATCCATTTTATTGAATGTAACTAATTATGATTGTGACTAGTGATGTAATGGAAATGACTCTTGATCGTGTTTCCTCACCTTGATGTGTTGAACAGTTTTCTTAAACTCTCCTTTCATTTTTTAATTGTGTTTACATTTTTCCTGTAAGGTCTTAATTGCAGTATTGAGCTCCTCCTTGAGTTAAAGAAAATAAAAATCTATAAAATTATAGCAGATTATAGTTAAGAGAATGCAGAGATATGCTGTGAAAAGGTATTTGCCCCATCCTGATTTTTTGTTTTGTGCATAGTCCATACTAAACTGATTCATAAATTAACAATAGTTAATGTTAAATTATTATGTTACATAGTAAAGAAATAATTTGTGACTTGAACCCAATTGAGAAGTTGTATCAGGACCTTAAATAAGTAGAAAAAAAATAGATGACTAACATTTCAAAACCAGTCTAAGCAGTTCGGCCACAGATGTTTTATCACTTGGATTTCCCTTTTCCCTAATTCCTTCCTGTTCTATTGCGTACTAATCTTAACAATGTCTAAAAACATTGTACTACGAGCGCTTCTTGCATCTACTAACTGAATAAATGTAAATGTAAAATCTGTTTGTGACAATTTATTGTTCTTTACATACAAAACAACAGTTATTTGTCTTATATGATGGAACAACGATGGGTCTGAATGTGTGATTGATGTGTTCCTGCGAGTTAATACAAACTAAACACACAGGCTGTTTGTCCTCCAGACAGAAAAGTTTAAGTTTCTCACTGTGTAAACTGCAGATCTCCTCAGATCCTAATGAACGCCTCTCATTTCTCTCCTTCAGGAATGACTCACACCTGTTTTTTAATGTAAGATTAGGATGAGGCTGTTCTTTTGAGGATCTTCTCCTGCAGACGGGACACTCCTGAGATTCCGTGGTTCTCCAGAACTGTTGAAGACAATCTTTACAGAAACTGTGACTACATAATAAAATAACAGGATCCATGACACATGGGACAATAAAGTTATTGATACATTTACATAAAGTTACTGATACATTTAGTGAAGCCATTTTCACTTTTTGAGCTCCAGCTATCTAAACTTTCACTTTCTGAATGACAGTTTCAAAAATGAATAAGCATGAGAATCACAAAAATCATTCCTCATTGACTGCTGATTCTTTTTCGCTTTTACCAAGAGAGAACAGAGTCAGTTTAACAGAAAGGAGACATAAGTCATTCTCTTCCTGGTAAGTATTGTATAAGGATGGAGTTTCCGATCACCTTTGGATGTGGTCAAAGAACAACAGGATTTCTTCGAATTAAATATTAACAAAATGCATTAGGATGGTTGTACACAAGATCACATACACTGCGATATAAAACAGTTAAACTCACTAATCTGGAGGGAAGATCTCAAAGAAAGGGCAAAGATGACCACCTTTCCCAAAATTCTCTCCTTGCTTATATATAAATCCCCTTTCTCACCTTTCCCTCTACTTCTCCACCAGTCACTGAAAGATCACTAAGAATATCTATACACCATAACTATGTTTCCTCTCCCTATAGGTTCAATTTACCTCTTACTGGGGGCAAGATGAGCCAAGAGCCCACTTGGCTCAAAAATAAATAAATAATATTAAGAATAACATTCTCAAAGCAGCTTAGTTTGGACCCAAAATGACTATTTCCAAGCATGCACCACATCCTGAAATGTGATTATGCGCTCACTTTAAATACACTGCGATTAAAAACTGGCTCAACTCACCCCCCTCTCCCCTACTATCAGTATTTTATTTTTGCAAAAAAAAAAAAAAAAAAAAAAAATATATATATATATATATATATATATATGTGTGTGTTTTCATTCATACTTAACACAACACTGGCCTCCTCACCACCTAAGCATCTCCAACAAGCCTTTTCTGTTTCCCGTATGTCACCTGATCTACATATTAATGAAAGTCTCTCATAAAAGCAAATGCTTTATTTAAAAGGCAGTAACTGTGTCTGCGGATGCAGTGAATATTGTAGCTAATTCCAGCTGCACATGTGTGTGTGCTGTTGTTAGCTAGCAGATATCTCTAAGAAATTTGTTAACTTGATGTTTCTAATTTTGATAATTGTGTTCAATGTAATTCATTTTACTTTAACAAATGCATTTTTAGTGGACTCAGATGAAACAAGTTCACATTAAAATACTCACATTACTAGAACATTATAAAATAATCTTGTTTTAACAGTATTTTCTTTACCCCACTGGCAGATCATTTTACTTGTTTTAAGCAAAATTCACTTAAATTAGATTTTTTTAAATATCTAAATATCTTATGTCATTTTGCTTAGCTAGCAAATGTATCTTGATTTAATAATTTGTAGATATTTTAACTAGAAACAAGATCTCAGGACCTGTTTTGTCTTGTTTTGCCCATTTCTGTTCCTGTTTTCCCTTATATTGTCATGTTCCTGTTCTTGTTTAGTATGATTAAGTCCCATTTGGTTCAGCTGTGTACTTATCCCATGTACTTAAGTTCCTGTCTGTGCATTCATCTTTTTGTCAGATCTATTCGTTGCATTTGAGTGTCTTCCAAAGCCACTGTTGTGGATTATCCCGTTTCATCAATAAAGACTGTTTAACATTTCTCTGCATCTCCTGCTTTCTCCCTCGCCCACGAACCGTAGCACAAGACTAAAATACTAAGTGAGGTAAGCCTTTTTTGCAGTGTAATAAAACTCTGTGCAGAGTCAGCAGAACTAAAGGTGTTATAGGGAAAAAAATAATTATTTAATGGTTATTACCATCATGAAAAAAAAAAAATGTAATACAATATTACAATAGATTCTGTCAGAAGAAACCATTTTAAATGTGTACATATGCCAAATAATTTTTTCTACTGTATACAAGACATAATAGCACACTGAAAACAGCCTAAAAATCTGAAATATGTTCATACTGATGATCTGGAAGTAGCAGAAGCATCAAGCTTTCAGATAACAACAAATCCTGTTGGACAAGATGTTAGAGATGTCTTTATCTGTGGTCAGAGAAAAACTATGCACAGAATGTTCCAGCATGAATGCAGAAACTAAACCATTTCTTTTAAAACAAACAACAGAGTCAACAAAAGAGAAATGACAGACTTTTGTATTATGAACATGTAGGAAAATGCACCGCTTTTTATATACAGAAGATTAAAAACCCTTTGAGAATATCTAGCTTGTTCACTAGTGCTATTTCCAATTAGAAAATACGCCTCATGGCATCATCATTCTGCGAAGTAACAAAGCATGTAGAATATTTGGATTAAGAATTTGCAGAATATCTGGATTATTTATTCTGTTAGACAGTTTCACAGCTGTCTGTTTATCAAATCCAAACACATCAAAGAGAGGCTGAGTGAATGTGGTCTGGACTCTGTGGATGAGACTCATTGTGTCAGAAACGCTGTAGAAGGACAAAATCCCTGCACTGTGATCAGTGTTGGGGAGTAACTAGTTACATGTAACAGAATTACGTAATTTAATTACAAAATAAATTTAATTGTAATTAGTTACAGTTACTGAGAAAAAATGTGTAATTAAATTAGTTACTTTTGAAAAATGCCAGTGATTACAAAGGGGATTACATCTGAATTTTTTCACATACCCACCACCACTTACAGATTCAATTGACTTCTTTCATAAATTGCATTGACTGCTCTAAAATGAGACACAAATGTTTCAGCAGTTTAGGACACAGAATAGGACACATGCTTATTTGACAACTGTTTTATTTCCTATATGGGTTTATGCATAAATGTTATTTTTTTAAGATTGTTTTTTCCAATGCATTGTTATATGCTACTGTTTTCTGTCATAACTATGCAAACATTTGATTTCAAACCCAGTATCATAGCTATTAAACTATTTCTTGTTATGATTTCAAATCTGTATTTAACCTCGCAATGATCTCAAAGTAAATAAGAGCTGTTAAGTCTAAATTTGGGGTGTTGGTGCCAATAGCCTCGTGGTTAGTGTGCCAACATATAGCACAACTGCGCTCACGCTGACCTGAGTTCAATTCCCATCTTGAGGCCCTTTGCCAATCCTGCTCCCCTCTTTCCTATCATCTCTCTACTGTCCTATCACAATAAAAGGCATAAAAAAACCTAAAAAAAAAAAAAAAAGTCTGAATTTGTGGTGGCTGTGATTTAAATTATATTATTACACGGCTCCGTGGAATGCTTGATTCTGATTGGTCAGTCATGACATTCCAAGGTATGTTATTCCTTGATAACAACTGGTAAAAACTAATAACTCAGACTCATTCGGGGCAACTTAAGTCAGTGCTATATGCTTGATAGTTTTTCTTTCTCGGAAGCTTTGCGTTTGGTTAGATAAGTAAATATGAAAGCTCAATTCAATATTATGTCGACAATTTCTTAATTCTGTCATCCTGGTATCGTGGACTCGCTCTATTGTTTTATACAAACGCAGCTGCTGCCATTTTTTTTTTTTTTTTTTTGTACACTGTAATGGATTATAAGATAACTAACAAACTAGTACTACTACTTAATTATTTATGTGGTGAAATGTTGTGTAAGAAAAGTGGTATGACTGCACTGTATCCCTAAAATGTCTAATTTGAACTTGCCATTTGCTAGCAACTGATTTCTTCATGGAAGCTTTGCATTCAAATATTTCAACTCAGATCAGTGTTTTGTGTCTAATTATTTTGACACGAAACATCTAAATAATCTATCAAGCAGCTGCGTAATAAGTGGGATAATGTACATCCAGCCAGTTGTTATCGCAAAATAAAGATGTATGTTATCCCTTACTTATTATAATCTTAGTTCAAGGCAAGGCAAGGCAAGTGATAAAATTTTGAAAGTCTGATAGTAATCAGTGTTAAGTGCTACTGTAAGGTTGACTCTGCCTGGTTTAAGTGTTTCAAAATACTTAACAGTTGAAAATATTAGAAATTTAGAAAAGTAATCAAAAAGTAATTAAAAGTAATAGGTTACATAAAGTAATTGAAAAGTTACACTACTTATTACATTTTAAATCAAGTAATTTGTAATCTGTAACCTATTACATTTCCAAAGTAACCTTCCCAACACTGACTGTGATCCACATACACTCCTATTGTACTGGAGATATTGACTACAGGAAGGACAGTCTCAATATTGTTGTGCCAGAATGAGCAGTAGTCTGGAGAGCAGAACAAACTCCAGGACTGATTGTTACGTCCAGCTGCACTCTCAAGACCATCTCCCTTCCTTCTGATGCTCTTATATGTCACTCCTATGTCTACTCCTGATCCCCCATCACCAGCCCATTCCACCTCCCAGTAACAGCGTCCAGTCACACTTTCTCTACAAAGCGCCATGGTCCAAGAATCAAACCGGTCTGGATGATCAGGATACGACAGGCGTGTGTCAGAGTAAGTGATCACGGTGTTTTCTTCAAACAGACGGAGCCAATAGTTCACTGAGTTCAGATCCACAGTCAACAGACGGGAATCTGATGAAGAAAAATTATTCAAGACTTTGCATCAATAATATAACATCCAATATAACAATCATCCTCTTCCATCATGAACCCTAGGTAAGATCATTATGTTTATTTAGCACAGACAGTCTCCCAGTGATCACAAGTGTTTGTGTGTGTTTTCATTGTAACTTACGTTGTAGGAACTCCTTCCTAGTCGTAAATTGACGAATTGGGACAACGACTTGGGCGGTTTTCACAGAGGTATGGTATCTTACATTATCACAGAATAAACTGTCATAATATGAGCATGTTGAAGGTGTCTGAATAAATTGTCTATTTGATAAATAATAAAGTTATCCAACTAACATTATACATATTCGTATTTAAAAAGCAGTATTTAAAAAAAAATATTTTTAAATTAAAAAATTGGTACTCGGTTTTGACAAGTACCAAAAATAAAAGTATCGGGTATCAGGCGAGTACTGGAAAAAGTGGTATTGGCGCATCTCTACATAAGAGCACAAAATTACTTGCTAATGAAAACTATTACGGTAAGAAGTACTGTTGCATGAATAATAAACAAATAATAAAATTATCCACCCCTAACCTATAACATATTAAGAAACTTGAACTGAAT
>CM070009.1:37514784-37569143 GCA_036247105.1 Cirrhinus mrigala | reverse complement strand
CGAAGCCTAAGGAATTGTCTGTAGACCTCAGAGACAGGATTGTATCGAGGCACAGATCTGGAGAAGGGTACAGAAACATTTCTGCAGCATTGAAGGTCGCAATGAGTACAGTGCCTCCATCATCCGTAAATGGAAGAAGTTTGGCACCACCAGGACTCTTCCAAGAGTGGGTCACCCAGGGGAGAAGGGCCTTAGTCAGGAAGGTGACCAAGAATCCTATGGTCACTCTGAAAGAGCTCCAGCGTTTCTCTGTGGAGAGAGGAGAACCTTCCAGAAGAACAACCATCTCTGCAGCACTCCACCAATCAGGCCTGTATGGTAAAGTGGCCAGACGGAAGCCACTCATCAGTAAAAGGCACATGACAGCCCACCTGGAGTTGGCCAAAAGACACCTGAACGGGTACGGGATGGGGGACGGGACATCTTCCAACAGGACAACGACCTTAAGCACACAGCCAAGATAACAAAGGAGTGGCTACGGGAGAACTCTGTGAATGTCCTTGAGTGACCCAGCCAGAGACCAGACTTGAACCCAATACAACATCTCTGGAGAAAAAATGGTAGTGCACCAACACTCCCCATCCAACCTGATGGCACTTGAGAGGTCCTGCAAAGAAGAATGGGAGAAACTGGCCAAAAGTAGGTGTGCCAAGCTTGTAGCACCAAACTAAGAAAGACTTGAGGCTGTTGGTGCCAAAGATGCTTCAACAAAGTACTGAGCAAAGGCTGTGAATACTTATGTACATGTGATTATTTATTTATTTATTTATTTATTTATTATTTTTAATAAATTTGCAAAGATTTCAAATAAACTTCTTTCACATTGTCATTATGGAGTATTGTTTGTAGAATTTTAAGGAAAAGAATGAATTTAATCTATTTTGGAATAAGGCTGTAACATAACAAAATCTGGAAAAAGCACTGTGAATACTTTCTGGAAGCACTGTAGTCACCTTCATGTTGTTTTAAACCACTATGAGCTTCTATGAAGTTGAACATAAAAGAAGATATAGAGAACATTGGTAACCAAAATGTTTCTGGTCCCCTTTGACTCCCACAGAATTTTTTTTTCATACTTCTGTGGAGGTTGAAGTTGGCCAGCAACTGTTAGAAATATCTTCTTTTATTTTCAACAAAACAATAAAATATATACAGTGGCATGCGGAAGTTTGGGAACCCCTTGCAGAATGTGTGAAAATGTGAATAATTTAAAAAATAAGCAAGATCATAAAAATTGCATGTTATGTTTTATTGAGTAATGTCCCGAGTAAGGATCTCCAGAAGGAAACATGATGTGTTAAAAGCCGGGGGTGAAAACTTTTTGAATTTGAAGATCAAGGTAAATTGTACTTAATTTGTCTCCTGTGAAACATGCAAGTATTTTCTGTTGCTTCCGAAGGGCAGTACTAAATGGGGAAAAAAATAATATTTCAACAAAATAAGAAAAATTCATCCTGTTCAAAAGTTTTCACCCCCCAGCACTTAATGCATCGTTTCCTTCTGGAGCATCAATGAATGTTTGAACCTTTTTAATAGTTGTGTTTGAGTCCCTCAGTTGCTCTCAGTGTGAAAAGATGTATCTCAAAACCATACCGTCACTGCTGGACAGGGTTCAAATATGCAAAAAATGTTGGAAAAAATGCTGAGGAATCTGCAGGACCTGGAGGATTTTAACTTTCCTGAAGAAAAGTGCTCATTTTAGCTGTTCAGAACAAAAAAAGGGACTCATGAGCCATCACAAAAAAAAAGAAAAAAAAAGAAAAAAAAAAAAAACAGTTGTAGATCATCCAGGTAACCACACACAGTATTAAGAACCAAGGGTTCCCAAACTTTTGAAGGGGGCTATTTTAATAATTTCAGCTATTTTTTGGTCTTGTGGACTATATGTAAACATCTTTTATGTAAAATATCTTACTCAGGATGGTACTAAATAAAAATAACATATATAGGTTTAGAGCCTTAAAAACAAGTTTTTAGACTTGTTCATCTTATAGTATACACATGTGAAACAGTAAACATTATCTGAAACCATTTGTGGCTGGTTGCATTAACTGCTATTTAAAAGTTTTTTTTTTTTAAATCTTTTTTTTTTTCTTTCTTGTCATTTACATAAAGGGGTAGATTGGTTCAATTTGAGTTGGAAAATTTAGATGGATTACCCCTTTGGTTAACTGTTGTCAAACCAGTTCACGATTAACATTTTATGCAACTGGCCCTTGGTCTTACATATTGCTTTTCAAATAGGTCTCAGGACAGAAATACCCTTTAGTAGATCTATTGGATGTGAACATTACTTCTGTCATTACTAAACAATAATTAAATAGTAAAATCCTCACAAAACCAGAAACATCGAAATCGAAACCAAAAAAAAAAAAAAAAAAAAAAATCGAGGTTCAAAACTTACCGTACATTAATAATAAAATCACAAAGTGCAACATGTTCCACAGGCTTTTGAAGAGCTGTAAAGAATCTGTATTTAATGAAGACGATCGATGAGATTTTTATGTTTCTGTGTCGTCTCTGCTGTTTATCGTCCTATATATATCGTTTATCGTATATATATATGTCCTGGTAGAGCAGAAGGCGTGGCGCGATCGACGTACAGTTTGAAAAGTCCAATGGTTCGCAGGCAGCTCATCATAGGTTTGAGCACCTGCCCCTTTTCTCCCTCAAGAGAAAGTAGTTTTTTTTTTTGTTTGTTTTTGTTTTTGTTTTTTGTTTTTTTAATTAATAAATATCTGTTCCAGTTTGCGCACAGCTTCTCTGTAAAATAAATATATTTATTGAATTAAAATCAAATCAAACTATCAGGTCCGGAGATGATACCGATGTCCTTACTCCTCCGCTCGCAGAAGTGCCGCACTCATCCGCACTTCATATTCCAGTTCAGCGTTGCCAACTTAGCGACTTTCTCGCTAGATTTAGCGACTTTTCAGACCCCCTTTGCTACTTTTTTTTCCCAAAATAGCGCCTAGCGACTTCTTGGACAAACCTTATTTAGTTTCTGAGACTCTCATTGAGACTCGGCGCGCACACACCTTTCTCCGCTGTTCAGCGAGCGGCAGAGAGGAGCAGCGCTTGCAGTTAAAAAGTTCTGTTGCTTCTAACTCTAACTTTACATGAAAGTATAGCCGAAATCACAGCACAGACATTGTCCTAATCGTATGTGTATTTGAGTTCATTAGACAATGCCGTTATTATGAAGGATGTTAGTGCAAATTGATATCTTCGAGAGCTTAATGCAGTCTTAATTTCAATCAGTATTTCATATTCACACCGTTGTCTGACAACAGAAACAGTAAATTATATCAATGAGAACAGTTTTATTGAGAATTTGGCTGCATTAAAATGCAGTATGTAAAGGTGCGTTCACGCCATATCGGAATTCCCGTAATTACGAGATTCCAACTTTTAAAAAGCGTCCATGTCCTCGTAGAACTCGTAATTACAACTTGTGAACTGGGAGCCTTCTGAGAGCTACGACTTGTACTACATGACCGCTGTACCACCGGACCAACGCAGGCTCTGTTTAGGCGTTGACAGTGTTGCCATAGAAAAGCATAATTCCGAGTCTGAGGACGTGAACAGCTCCGAGTAGAACGTCACATGTTGTCATCTCGAAATTACGGTAATTACGATATGGCGTGAACGCAGCAAAAGCACATGACGTAATCTAGTGAAATTTAGGGACTTTTCAAGCAGGGTTTAGCTATTTTCCATTTAAAGAAGATGGCAACACTGTTCCAGTTGTGTTTTTCTCAGTTTGTTTGAAGGTGAATGGTGATGAACAAACTACCAGTGCCTCTGCTTTACGGCTAACTTGACTAAAGATAAATATAGTTAACCTGTGTCTGGCTAACATGCATGACTCATGAGCACTGGCCAATGTAATAAGTTAGCTAAAGTTTAGCTAAGGCAATCATGGTTATACAGGCCAATGTACTGTACTGTACTTTCTGGAGACACTACAGGTGAATTCAGTAAAACTTGTGTTTAAAAACGTCATCACAATGATTGTGACACAATCGTAACATTGATATGCAAACTAGGTGTTAACTAAAATGTAATAATGTGCAAACATTTGCCTGTGAATAGGATAAACAAAACAAAACAAACAAACAAACACACTACAGAACCTCCCCAGATAGGCTAATAATAGCCTTTAAACAAAAGTCTTTTCCCCTGAAATGTTATGTTTATATTATGCAGATTGCCTTGTGGTTCATTTAGAAGAAATCTACAGATGCAAACAGATGAAGGGTAGTTCAGTTTAGAGATTTTTGTTGATTTTGAAGTGTTATGTATTCCAGTAACAACAAAATAATTAAAAACGATTTATTGCCTTGTGTAAAATAAATTTCCTTAGGCTCGGATTGGACCCATATCAACAGTGTGTGCCCAGATTAGCCTGTGTTTGCTGGTCCAGAACTGGTCCACATCTTTTTATCCAGAACTCAACCAAAACAGTGCCATGACCCAACCCAAAATCAGTCCAATTATAAAAAAGATATGGCTGATTTATGGACCTTATATGGTATTCTTGTATGGTTGAGTTCTGTAAAGGGCTGACAGTCCTTATGTGGCCGGTAGACCCTCTCTCCTTCGGCTTGCTCCCTTTTTATTAGGGGTTGCCACAGCAGAGTGATCCGCAAGCCGATCTGACACGTTTTACGCCGGATATGTGGCCGATAGACCAAAAGTCATTATTTACCCATATTTATGCCACACCTAATTTTTTATTTAAAATACCCATTATAACGTCAATCTTTAACAAAATTGATTCACTGACTCTTTTTTTTTTTTTTTTTTTTTAATAATTTTAATAACAGAAGTACGATACAGAACATAACAGAAGTGTGCTATGGTGTAAATGTATACAATAACTGATACTTTTAGTAGGTCTTACCAGTCTTTCTCACTCTGTCAGGAAAAAGGAGAGAAATGAACATTAGCATATCATAATATCATACATTAGATATTACTTGAATATTAAGACAAGCACATATAAATGACTGTAACTCAACACTGTACACATTTTCTTTTTCTACCACCCAAGACATCAGTGCTGCTGTGTACTCCTTTTTAAATGACTTTTTAAAAAGTTTAGCTACTCTAATAACAGATTAATTTTTGACATAATACATAATATACATAATTGACATAATACATAAAACATTAAACTCGTGGGTACCATAGAAGTCCACTATATGAAGAAAAATGTGAACACTTGAAATGTTTTCCCTAAAAAAACATGATTTCTTTACGACTGAAGAAAGAGAGACATGAACATCTTGGATGGGGTGAGTATATTATCTGTAAATATTTGTTCTGGAAGTGAACTTTAAGCTTACTATTTTAAAAATTGTTGTGGGTTTCAATACATAATAGAAGGATTTTAGAAACATCTAGGAATTGAATACTTAAATGCTATGTATATATATGTATATATACAGCCTCTGACATTATACCAGGGTTGTTATACTTAACTTAAATTAAAACCATATAAAATGTTTATTACTTGAAAAATAATTAAATTAAAAAACGAAATGCAATAAAACAGAATAAAAAAAATATTATAATTTAATTCATTAATAATTAATAATTATTAAATTATTATTGAGGTGAATATAGGTTAAGTACTAAACAACCATCACTTATCTTACATAAAATTCCATTCAAACACCAAAATTCTTCAAAAGTTAGTATAGAGAGAGAGAGAGAGAGAGAGAGAGAGAGAGAGAGAGAGAGAGAGAGAGAGAGTATACTAACACTTTGAAAAGAAAATGGAGAAAAAAATGGAGTGTCTATTTACTCTAGCCCACATAACATTAAAAAAGACGCCTACACAATAATGGCTTCAGTGGCGTAGGTAGGTAAGGGTGTAATGGTGACTTTTTGACATGAATGACTAGAGTTCGATTCCACTTTTTGCCAAACTCATTCTTCTCCCTTTTCACATCACATATCAGATCAAAAAAGGCTTTTATTTCAATAAAATTAAGGTAATATTCGAAAAGTGTAAAATTAAGTGCCTCAAGGGTGTTGATCGAATAGGGTTAGATTTAGGGGGGTCTTTACTAGGTAGCATAAATAGCATCTAACTAATACTACTTCAGAGAAAATACTATTTTTACATAGTGTAAATAGAATCTATTTCTATTCGCACCTAGTGTAAACAGCATCTATCACTGTTTGCACTTAGTTCAAAAATCCATGCAAAAACATGAACAAATCCAAACAAATACACAACAATACTGCGAGGACAAACTGGATTGCAAGTTAAAACATTAAAATTGTCATTTGTCATTTCTTAGGGTGACAAAACACCATTTAGTCAACAAGGTTGTGCACCAAATGTAACAAACTTAATACAAGAAGAGAAATCTACAAATAATCTCATCTCAAAACTTATGCTCACTTGTAAAAAAAAAAAAAAAAAAAAAAAAAAGATAATTTCTTAAGGTAAACTTTTACAAAGGCTCGGTCTTGGATTTCTGACATTGAAAACCTGAAGCAATAACACAGGAGCACCCAACTTTACCAAGCTAATTCCATACATAAAGATAAAAAGCAGAAGAGCTACTAAGAACGGCATGAGCAAACATTCACATTGTCCATAACTTTGATTACTCACACAGTATGTGCATGTACTGTATATAAATAAGTTAAAAAAAAAAAAAAAAAAACAATAAACTATACAAGTATACACAGGTTTTGGTGTAACAAAAACCTAAGAGAGTCATACAGTTCCATATTTGTGGTTTCCTTTTGTGAAACCCTTCTGTTTTAACACTGAATGAGATGTGAAATGTACTGTGTGCAACTAATAGTGTTCACATATGCATATATTTTCATCTATAGTGTTTGTATACAGTATAGCATTCAGAAATGCATATATAAATTCTAAATTACATTTAACCATTGTGAGAAAAAATCAAGTTGAATTTCATATAACTTATAAGGATGTTAAAAATTTCTCAACTTACTTTGATGAGTTAAAATAATGTAAGCTGCCATGACTTGCTGATCATATTTTTTGCATATAATGCATTGTAAGGTATTCAATGAGGAACACAGAACTGCAGGTTTTGCTGCTTGATATTGCAAACTGGCGTGTCTTACCATATTATTTTAATGTATTATCTTAATTTAGCAAACTGGTTTGAAGTGCAAACAGTTTTACCTGTAACTCCTGAAACTTCAATCACAGACACCAGTGCTAAATGAGAAAAATGATAGTGTCATGATCATAAAACCTGGACAGTTGGAGCACCAAGATGATCTTCAACATCTGCCCTGGGCAGACAAATCACCTGACTTGAATATTATCAGACCACAGTGGGCAGATAACTTGCATCTGATTTGATAAGTGAATAAAGGAGTATAGCCTCCACAGAGACAAAAGATTGCAATGTTATAACAGTCTTACTATCCACTGAAAACTGATATTTATAAATATATAAATAATTTATTTATTTATAAATAATTCTGCTGTGACATACTGATACTGCATTTAAAATGAGATGTTGCTGATGATATTGCTAATGCTGCATTTAAAATAAGCAAATATAATTCCTAGAGACACACAGAGCAGTAAATCATTGAAAAACTGCAGTTATTTATTTTTTTATGAATGTTTTATTTTCCTTATATTACAAAGAGAAAGGTATATACACATACAGCATCCTGTAACATCATCATACAGATTTTACACTAAGCGTCCTCATTGTGTAACATGGCGTGTCTCACCTAAAGCAGAGATGAGCCATATATTAGACTTGACATTTAGATTATTTACAAGAATCTTTACATTGCAGACCTAAATGTAAGTCATTATTTATGGAAAATCTTTTCTGCAGCTCTTAAATCAAATAAATTCATTTATCATTGGATATAATTGAACTATTCTGTTACTTTAATGCTGCTGGACAGATGTGGTTACTATGAATTGTTATCATATGGAAACGAGCTGCATGAAGATTCTTAAAAATTCTCCTTTTGTAATCTGAGGATATCGGAAGGGTTTGAAGCAACACAAGGACAAATAAATAATAACAGAGATTTATATATAATAACAGAGAATATACAGAAGAATATTCAGCCACTGACAAAAATAGTTTTTGCTTTTTTTTTTTTTTGTAATAAAAACATCAGTTCATACTCACAAGGTGCAAATGCTTGCAAAATCAGCAGAGATAAAGCGAATATGCTTTCAGATAGAAAGAGAACGATTCTCAGATCCCCCAAAGTACGCTTACCATTCACTGAAGAATAAAAAAAGATATTAATTTATATGAATTATTATGAAATACTGATATTTAATACAAATGCATGTACAATCTAAATATGCTTTTTTCATAAAGAGATTAAACTCACATGTCTTCAGTATCAGTTCTGTCATCAGTGTAGTAGAGTTCAGTAGAACAACAACAACTGATCCAAACAGGTACACAAAAACACTGTGACGACCAACTGCAATGTGAATTAAAACAGAAATCATTTTAATGATATCATGTGTCATGTTCATAGGTAAACAATAAAATGACTGTATACACCTTGTGTGATTATTTAGAATGTTTGAATGAATGCATTATTTAGATTATTCTGTAAAATAAAAATAAATATAAAAGCCAAACCAAACCCTTGAAAATCAAATGGGACCAGATTAAAGTATCTATAGGTGGGAGTAAAAAAATCTCAAAGAGAACAATAATACTGAACCTGAATCATTATATGACCATGTTAAATCCATAAGTGTCCATTGTATCTGCAGAAATCCAACCACACAGAACCATCCCATATGATCTGTCAATAAAGGGGCATGGGAGGATAGGGTTAAACAAGATAGCATATAAGTTATATGTAAGATAGCACCTACATTACATAAAAATCTCATACCTTTATAATAATCTAGTGCCACCACGATGTAAAAACTGCTCATACAAGCATTCACTGCTATCATCACACCAGACCATATTCCCTTCTTTGCTAAACATGAACACAAAAAAAATGTTTTCATTTAGTATGTTTATGTCTATGACATTATAAACAAGAGAAATTATGATAAACTACAGTGGCACTTACCACTTAGCCGGTTTGTAGCTGTCCAACATGAGCACAGTGTCCTTCCCGAATCAGCAAAATAATTAAACACACTTGTGAACAGTGGTATAACTCCAATAACAAAAAACGCTAAATGTATGGAAAAAAATAATTACAGTCTGCACTGGCCTTTACTCTCAAAACAAATCAACTTACATACAAACTTGAAAGGTCACAGTTAAAGTGATTTGCTTATATGAAAGTCACACTAATTTGCGTGTACACAACTAAATCAGTTATAGTATATATTGCTATATATATTATACTATATCCATTAATCATATTAAAAATACAGTAAATAATAGATTTATCTCCTTATTCCACATAATAAAATCCAAATAGTAAATAAAGGTTACCTTTTTTGTCAAAAAGTAAAAGTCCGAAAAACAAAACATGCAAGATGAAAAGTATAGTTAAATGAGCTGCCTTCATTATGTTTGATATAGTTTTATACTTTCTCCAGCCAGGAACACAATCCATCACTATCAGAAAAGAAAGAAGAATAAACACTTGGTCACCCAACATACACATAGTCACAGTGAAGTAACTAGAAAGAACTGGGATAGATAATAATGATAATAATAATGCCATCATTTATTGTATATCAGCTTTGCAAAGACTGTCATTGCATCCAATCAGCACAAACTGTATAGCGCCCAACAAAATTTAAGTAAATGTAAGAGCTGTTATACCAAAATTGCATTAAAAAATCTGGAAGTAAAATTGTCTATTGGTAATAATACCACACATGGCTAGAAAAAGCAGTTGCAGCCCAATTGTACTTCCAGAACGTGACCTATTTCCAAATTAAATGGGATATTCACTGATGAGATAGGACTAATCTATCAGGAATGAACTGAATAATAAAGTCAATATTTAAACTTCTGTTTGACTGTTGCTATTTTCTTGTCAGTGCACAGGTTTGTTGTGCAATGTGAAAATGTTCAAGTGACTACAGTAAATTAATGGATCTGTCAATTAAATAGTGGTACTTACTGTTCAAAAACATAAACACCAGAAGCAGCAATGCACAAGCACCTAATAAGAAGCTTATAAGCACAATTATAGTACGTAGACTTGATTCCTGAGCAAATTTATAAAAATCTAGGGAGAAAAAAGAAATTAAGTAAAAATACTGAACACAAATTAAAGATTGTAAAATTATAGTTCAATAACAAGATAACAAGTTTTTGTGTCATGGAATGTAGTTTTAAGAGGTTCTCAGGTGAGAATGTACTTTTTTATAGTTCAAATATGCCTCAGCCAGATCTTCTGGAATTTACCACTGACTCTGATGGCTTAAGATATGAGACATGAGATATAATTTGTTTTGAGTAAATCTAACCGACCATCTTTGGTCTCATTAATCTATTATTTGTTCTATTGTCTATTATTTATTTTTTAACTACTGACAATACTAGTTTTACTTATGTGCCTGATAACCGATATGCAGAAGCGATATTTCTTGTTTTACTTAGGTTTCTGAAATTTTGGACTTAATGGAACAAAGAGCGTGACATGACTCCATGAGTTTGTCTCTTTCTTTTAGGGATGGGCGTATCGAACCTGAAATATCGATATATCGATACTGATGCGAGTATCTAAAGTATCAATACTCAAATAAAAAATATTGATACTAAGGTGTTTTATTTACCAGTGATTGTTTATTTAACAAAAATAAAAAAATAATACATACAATAGGCATTAAATTGGATATGCATTAAAATGTTGCTTTACAGAGCCATTTCCAAGTCTCTAAGTCTACTTAGTCTTGTCTCTAGTTTAGTCATCCGTGTCTTGATCCTTGCCTGTTTACCTCGTCTTGTCTGCCTGCAGCCAGCCCTGAATTTATCACCTGTGGTGGATTTAACCCTTTGTTTTGCCATTTTGGACTCCGTTCATCCCTCGTTGGGACTATTGACTGTTTGTTTGGATTTCCAGTTTGCCTCACCTCTTGGAATACATTCGCCGTCGATCGACCCTTGCCTGTTCCTGGATTACTCTTGTGTCTTGCCCTGTTTTGTATCTGTTTGCTTATGTCGACCCTGCCTGCTTTGACCATGTCTCTGCATTTGTGTAATAAAAGCTTGCATTTGAATCCGCCCTCTTCTCATCTCGTTAGCTCCGTAACACATACAATGTCAAAATAAAAAAAGTTGCATTTTATGTGTGCAACAGCCTGTCACTGGCAGCCCCTTATGAAACTAAGTATTTTAAACTATAGTATTGGTAGATTTCCATGGTTACCACTATAGTAAACATATTTTAACCATGTGTAAACAAAAATATAACTTAATAAATTGCAATGAAGGCATTTTGATAGTTAAAATCTGTTTCAAATATAAAGTTAAGTAGGTATCATTACATATTTTACTCCTAGTAATCTAATAATTTAATACATTTTATAATTTAAAACTTTGGTTTAGAAGTATTGTATCGGAATCGATATCGACTATACTGGGCTTTAAAGGGGTCATCGGATGCCCATTTTCCACAAGTTGATATGATTCTTTAAGGTCTTAATGAAAAGTCTCTAATATACTTTTAAAAAATCAAAAGTATATATAAAGTATAATAAAAATTCTCAATGGTTTTGTAAAACAACACCCTTTTTACCTTGTCAAAATCAGCTCTGCAAAAATCATCTCATTCTAAGGGGTTGTTCCTTTAAATGTTAATGAGCTCTGCTCACCCCGCCCCTCTCTTCTCTCTGTGGAAAGACGTGCTTTGAGAGATTGTTTAGCCGGATTTAGCCGCGTTTAGCCGCTAAACTTCGTAGCTACCACGTTATAAGGAAAGGCGATCGCAAAGATTCATAAAAAAACGCTTATACTCACTTCTGCTGTAAGTGAAGCTGGATCATGAATGTTTCGCGCGAACATAGACGGATATATGTAGATCGGGAGGCGCATTCCCTTCTCAAACAAATGTAATCCACTGCATTTTCAGCGGCTCAGATGTCGGGAGTAAATGATGACCACTATGTTCATTATTACATCCAGCAACACAACACCTCAATCGCTCAGTTGGAGATATTCTTGTCTAACTTACATCCCTGCTTCGGCATCGAAACAAAGAAAGTTACTCGACTGTGACAGCTGGTCTGAGGTAAGAGCTCATGTCAATCAACTATGGTGGGAGCGCCTCTGTTGGTGTGACGACACACCGACAGGCATCTGAGAATGGCTCGATTTGAAAAAGGGGATATTATTTTTACAGATTAATTAAAAACCACTGCATGGATTTTTATCATTATAGGGTAGATTTGTACATACACTGCCAACACACATTAATGTTCAAACAACATGAAAAACTGAAGTTTGCATCTAATGACCCCTTTAAAAGTATCGGTATCGTACTGAAAACAAAATAAGTGGTATAGCCCATCCCTAATTTCTTTGCACCAAGCTTAAACTACATAAAGCGTGTATGTAACACACCTCATTTGTGCATTAATAGCTGTTATGTTAAATAAAGTGTATTAAATAAAGCAAAGCAAATTACTTTTTTTACAAATTACTCTAAATGCTGTTGTTAACTCCACACAAGATGGCGTTATTTGTTAGTGGATCCGATATGACAATTGACTTTGAAAAAAAACGATTATATTTCGATGTACTCTTGATGCTGCTAAACTCAGTTTGTCAGAAAATTATATGTATTTGCATATTTGGAAACCCGATAATATTATGACTGCTTACGTGATATGTGATTGTCACAACTGAATCGTAAACAGTGCTGTAGATGTGCACTGCACATTTACGTGTCTGATTTATTCACTAGTGGAATATACAGTATATGAAATATAATATGAATGTGCTTACCTTGATAAACAACAGCAGTAAAAACACTGTATTCAATAAAACTCCACAATCCATAATTCATCCATTTATTGTTGATGACTGTAATGGTTATTGCGATCAGAAAAATCAAAAAGTAAATTATTTAGTGCCATAAAATACAAAAAGAGAAAACATGAGCTTTTAATGGACATTTGATTATGATTTGATACAAAATTATGAATTACATAATTAACTAACTTACAACTGGTTAAACTTAACATGAAATAGACTATATGATATATAGTGAAACATTCTTTTGACAATATTAAAAAAAGAAAACATACTTTGGGATCTGTTTACACATGGTCCAGCTCTAAACAGCATGTTTGGTCTCAGTAAAAACAGAGCCGAGCAAGCAACAGTCTCATGCAGAGATCCTAGAACAAAATGAGATTTTAACACTGCAAAAAATGTCTGGATGAAAGTGATCCACAGTATGAATTTTACCAGAAACATCATAGCAATACACTTTGGTTTAGTCAGTTAGATACAATAGCATGACTGAAATACTCACCGTCAGAAACACCCCAGAGAATTAGAGCAATTGACATCATAATGTTTGGAAGAATATTGAGACAAGTCTGGAGACATGTAACTAGGGAGAGAAAAAAAACAACAACAAAACAAAACAAAAAAAATTTAAGTAAAAAAGTATTTTGTAATAATGTGATGTAAGTGAAAAGTATATACACATTCTAACAAATAATGTTCCAATCATTACCTGTCCAACAAATTTGCAATCTGCAGTAGGTGAAATGACAGAGCAGAAGTGCAGATCCAGATGCAGTAATACAAAGAGCTAAGATCATTTTGTGTAAAACAGAGAAACCTGAAACACAGACAACAGGTACTAAACACAGTAGTTATCTTAGGAGTTTTATTTTATTATTAAGAATATTTTTTAAATAAATATTCAGCTATGGTAAATTGTGCACTATGCTATATTATTACACATTATATGACTCACCCAATCGTTCTATGATCACAGTTGCATTGGCTGAAAGTCCTTCAGCAAACACTTGACACACGTAAACTCCTTTATCCTCAGTTCTGACACTCTTCAGTCTGAGAGAGAAGTTTCCCTTGGGGATTTCATAAGTGAAGAACTCAACTCTGTCTCTGTATCGCTCATCTGCTGGAACTATTTTATTCTTTTCAAAAATCAGAATCACAATGTTTCCATCCGTTTTCCTCCATGAAACCTGTTCAATGTTTTCAGGTGGTATGTGAGAGTCTACAGAACAGTTCAGAGTGACGTCCTTACCCACAGATGCAAATATTGACTCATCTGATCCTGATACTAGCAAATATTCTAAAAGAACAAACACTGCATCAAGAAAAAAAAAAAAAAAAAAAAGTATGTTTAAATGTATATAAGTACTTCATACTCACCAACAGCTTTAATTTCAACAGAGGTTTCACCAGCATCCTGTTCAGTGTAAACTTTACATCTGTAATGGCCTTTATCATCAGCTCTCAGATTGTCCAGAAGGATTGAGAAGTTTCCATGTTGAATCTGATCAGTAAAGAAATGAGCTCTATCATGATAATCTTCATGCTGTTCCTCTGGTTGACTCTCACTGTAAATAAACAGATGAACCAGAGTCTCTGAGTCTATTCTTCTCCATTCCACTTCCAGACCCTTCATTGGTAAGGGTTCATCAACATAACAAGGCAAAACCACTGAAGATCCCAAAGGAGCAACCAGAGGATCAGAGGGACCACGCACAGTGAAGCCTAAAAGCAAAACACAGCGCATAAAAATGAATGCAACCGATCCATGTTGAGACAGATTCTTTAAAAATAAAATACAAAGAAAAAAAAATATTTAAAATACACATTAAAAAAAAAACACGTAAAAAACGGCACCATCGCAAACTCCTGTTAAGCCAGTCGCAACTGTAATAATCTATATGCTTATTATGATTATCGGTAGTCTGCAGTAACGATAGACAGACTTTGAGGCGTTTTCACAGATTTGATCAGATAGCCTTTGGAAACCATACCATAAGATAACACTCAAGCCTGTCATTTTCTTCTTCTTCTTCTTAATAATAATAATAATAATAGGCTAATCTTTTCTTAGTAAAATACTTGAAAACTTTTGAATTTGTAACTTTTCTGCACTTTTAAACATAACAAATATTAGTATTTGTCTTTATCGAATTTATTTTAATTGAATCCTTGGATTTACCATGCGAAGAGAGCTGATGTTGATGTTGAGCCTAACAGTTGTAAACAGTTTTGCATTTGTTTTGTCATGTCATGATATCTCAGTATAAATAAAAACAAAACAGTTTTTAGTATTATTATCTGTATCATCTGTATTCTCTTTAAATTTTAAGGTAATTAAATTACTTCATGTGTACTTCATTTTAATGTATTATCTTAATTTTGAGCACACTGGTTTGTAGTGCAAACAGTTTTACCGTTTACTGCACTTCATTATTGTTCTCATTATTTCTATGGCGGCTTATGAACTGGAAGTACGTGTGCTATCTGGGAACACTCTGTTAGTCTCCTAGAAAAGTTAAGCAGCCAGAGAATAGAGATAAATCTATATACAGCCAACTCAGAAAGAATATAGTTTGCGTTTTCCATCTACCTATAAATGTTAAAAGCCATTTTTATTTGAACTGTACTAATTTGCTTAAATGAAAAAATGTACATACCATTAGACATCATCAGAGTGACTGTGATGAAAGTGAACGTAAATAATCTCATTTTCAGCATAAATTTGGTGCATCTGTTGCTCCCTTTGCATCTGTCTGGTAGATCTGATAGATCCGTCTCAGGTGTGAGATCATCGGCGCCAAATACAGGTTTAGCCAGGGACGAGTTCGTGATCAGTCACTCCATCAAAATAAGCAGGAATTCAAAACACAAGCGAACACTCCATTTATAAACGCTTTCCATTCTTATCTGTACAGCAACAAACAACCACGTCACTTACCCATTGTTCTAAAGACAAACTTAAACTTTAATCACAAGATCAAAAACTTAGGAGCAAGACTTTATCTCTCCCAGTCCGACAACGCAGTTGGTGTTTCATGTTGATTCACTTGTGAATAAACCTGTTTGGTAAATGCACACCAATACTTTAATGAACTTTGGTATGTTTGATGTGCAGAACACAGATGGCCAGCGACATACCGTCTGGATATGCAAATAGCTGTGCAAATAATAGGGACTATGTGTGGAGGGAAATCTAGTTAAACCAGTTTCTGGTTGACAAACAGTTATTCCTGTATGAAGCATTTTGTCTGTAGTTTAATTTTGCTCACTGTATGCATTGTTTTTCAAGAAAATACCATTTCAGTCTTTCTACTTCAAATGTCATGTTTAATTCAGTGTGTTCCTTGCAGTTTCATTGTATTTTCACGATTTTCACTAACATTTTTATGACAACTGTCTTACCACCATTTTTTAGTGTATTGGCCTGTATTTGACAAAATCTACAAAACATTATCAGTGCTCTCTAAACAATCAGCTGATAGAGCAGATAATTACATTTGTTAGCCAAAACAGATCACACTTTAACTTTATTCTGTACAGAAAAGCCAATAAATATGTCAGCTTTATACACTGACCAAAATTATAAACACAACACTTAGGTTTTTGCCCCCATTTTTCATGAGCTGAACTCAAAGATCTAAGACTTTTTCTATGTACACAAAAGCCCTATTTCTCTCAAATATTGTTCACAAATCTGTTTAAATCTGTGTTAGTGAGCACTTCTCCTTTGCAGAGATAATCCATCCACCTCACAGGTGTGGCGTATCAAGATGCTGATTAGACAGCATGATTATTGCACAGGTGTGCCTTAGGCTGGCCACAATAAAAGGCCACTCTAAAATGTGCAGTTTTATCACACAGCACAATCCCACAGATGTCGCAGGTTTTGAGGGAGCATGCAATTGGCATGCTGACTGCAGGAATGTCCACCAGAGCTGTTGCCGGTGAATTGAATGTTCATTTCTCTACCATTAGCCGTCTCCAAAGGCGTTTCAGAGAATTTGGCAGTACATCCAACTGACCTCACAACCGCAGACCACGTGTAACCACACCAGACCAGGACCTCCACATCCAGCATCTTCACCTCCAAGATCGTCTGAGACCAGCCACCCAGAGCAGCTGCTGCAACAATCGGTTTGCATAACCAAAGAATTTCTGCACAAACTGTCAGAAACCGTCTCAGGGAAGCTCATCTGCATGCTTGCCGTCCTCATCGGGGTCTCGACCTGACTGCAGTTCGTCGTCGTAACTGACTTAAGTGGGCAAATGCTCACATTCGATGATGTCTGCCACTTTGGAGAGGTGTTCTCTTCATGGATGAATCCCGGTTTTCACTGTTCAGGGCAGATGGCAGACAGCGTGTATGGCGTTGTGTGGGTGAGCGGTTTTGCTGATGTCAACGTTGTGGATCGAGTGGCCCGTGGTGGCGGTGGGGTTATGGTATGGGCAGGCGTGCTCTGGATCAGCATATACGACAGCGTTTTAAAGTTCCTGCCAATATCCAGCAACTTTGCACAGCCATCGAAGAGAAGTGGACCTACATTCCACTGGCCACAATCAACAACCTGATCAACTCTATGCGAATGAGATGTGTTGCACTGCGTGAGGCAAATGGTGGTAACACCAGATACTGACTGGTTTTCAGACCCCCCCCCCCAACTGCACATTTTAGAGTGGCCTTTTATTGTGGCCAGCATGCTGTCTAATCAGCATCTTGATATGCCACACCTGTGCGGTGGATGGATTATCTCGGTAAAGGAGAAGTGCTCACTAACACAGATTTAGACAGGTTTGTGAACAGAATTTGAGAGAAATAGGCATTTTGTGTACATAGAAAAAGTCTTAGATCTTTGAGTTCAGCTCATGAAAAATGGGGGCAAAAAAAGTGTTGCATTTATAATTTTGGTCAGTGTATATTAAAATATCCAGCAAGTTAAAATTTAAAGTAAAATAAAAAATATTTTAGACAAAACTGATGAGAGGAATTTGGGAGGTGAAGCTGATGTTTAGATTTAGGAAGAAATTTGTAAACTGGAATGCTTATCTTTATCTTCTCAAAAATACATTTAAACTCATCTAACTGCAATAACAAACCAATTAGTATCTAAACATATTTCATTCCAGAGTCAAAGCATGTATAAATGCTCAGAACATGCAATAGAAATTTAAGTTGCTTTTATAAAAAATATTTATGCACCATGCTGTTAAAGTAAATGAGCTGCAAGTCTCCATCTGTTGGTAGTCAACTAGATTATGTATAAAATATAATTTATAAAATCTACATTTTTAAACATTTTAATAGGATTACATATTAAGAAACAGAGCAGAAAAATGGCACTTCATGACTTTGCTTAATGACTCTATGACATTGCCCAAACCTCAATGACTTTTCTCTGCAGAACGCAATAACGTGAATGTGCCGCACATTAAAGTTTATACAGTATGTTTTAGATTATTTATTCTGAAATTAGTTTTCAGGAACAGGTATTCAGTTGGATGCATATCAATAAATTGTTTAGAGATTATACCAATTATTTTCATAGATGAATAAAATACAATATAATAAAAAAGGCAACATTTCTAATTTTTCTTTAGTTTAAGGTAAAGTACTAATACAACTAAAATTAAATAAGCTAAACATTAATTAAAAAAAAAACTATAGACATTTAAAATAACAGTAAAAATGACAACAAAATTACTAGCACTTAAAAAATAATAAAAAAATCTAACATAAAATATTAACAAAAGCTATAATATCAGTGATACTGAGATAACATTGCACTGTATTGAAATGAACTGTACTCACCAGATACTTGTAAAACCAGCAAAGACAAAGCGTCAAGGGTTTCAGATGAAATAAGAGAATGTTTCTCAGATCCCACAATTATGCTCATATAAGACAATATTTATTATGAACTATTATGACTTTGATGTTAATCAAATTTATATATGCAAATAGACTCTCTTTATAGCAGAATTAAACTCACTTACTGTATCTTCAGTATCAGTTATGTCATCAGTGTAAACGTGCAAGTAAATCCAAACAAATACACAATAAAGCCACAAGGACAAACTGTAAAGCAGGTTAAAACAATGCAATTGTCATTAGTCATTTATAGGGTGACAAAACACTGTTTAGTCAATAAGGTCCAAATTTACGTTAACAGAGCCTATTCAGTGTTGCAAGGTTAAAAGGTAACATACACAAATACAAAAAAGCAGAACTATGGATAACATAGACATGAGGAAACCATGAAACATTCACACTAAGACTTCATATCTAGATTACACACACACCCAGCATAAAAATAAAAGGTAAAACTAATACAGGTATACAGAGGTTTTGCTCTACACAGTAAAGCACCAAAGAGAGTCATACAGCTTCATATTTGTGGTTCCCTTGAACAAGAGTACTGTGTTTATCAATGAATGAGATGTGAAATGCATGAAACTAATAGTGTTCATATAAGCATATATGTTCCTATACATTGTAAAAAAAAAAAAATGTTTGCCTATTTCAGCTTAAGTTCAGTCGCTGCCTTAGATTTTTAAATATAGTCAACTTGGTTGTACAATTTCAACTAACTTAATTGCATTAAACCAACTTCAAAAATAAAGTTGAATGAAGTTCAGTGAAGTTAAGTAAACGGTGAGGATGAATCTGGCAGAATCTTGTTGTTTTCTCATTTTAATGATTACTGAAGCTCTGAATCAGGCTGCATCTCATCTGTTTCTCTCAGCCTCCTGTTCTTCGGTCTCTCTTAGAGGTCTCAGTTCACACAGTTCTGCTGCGTTGTGGTTCTAAGTTGATAGATTATGTGAAGTTTCTTTGTTAAACCTCTGTATGCATGAATATATATATAATAATTTTGATTGCAACTGTGTGTGTACCACAGTTGCAATTTAAATTATTCAACCCTCTTGACCTGCAAGACATTTTGCTGCAGAGAACAAAATTTTCTGAAAACAATTTAACAAAGCTAGAACACTACTGGAGAAAGTTTATTAATACACATTTGAGTAATTCTGAGAACGTGATTTGATGAATAATGAAATAATAATAAAAATCAAATAGGCTCTAAATGTTCATGTTCCATATTATTCAACCCCCAAAAGTCAAATTTGGTGCAGAATTTTTTATTATTTAAAGAAGAAGTCCACTTCCAGAACAAAAATTACAGATAGTGTACTTACCCCCTTGTCATCCAAGATTTTCATGTCTTTCTTCTTCAGTCAAAAAGAAATTATACTTACCCCCTTGTCATCCAAGATTTTCATGTCTTTCTTCTTCAGTCATAAAGAAATTATGTTTTTTGAGTAAAACATTTCAGCATTTTTCTCCATATAATGGACTGCTATGGTGCCCCGAGTTTGAACTTCCAAAATGCAGTTTAAATGCGGCTTCAAACGATCCCAAATGCGGTTGTAAATGATCCCACTTGAGGAAGAAGGGTCTTATCTAGTGAAACAGTTATTTTCATAAAAATAATACAATTAAAATACTTTTTAATCTCAAATGCTCGTCTTGTCTTGCTCTGCTGGAACTCTGTGTATTCTGGCTCAAGACAGTTAGGGTATGTCGAAAAACTCTGATCATATTTTCTCCCTCAACTTCAAAAATCATTTCAAAATCATCCTACATCACTGCAGAAGTACCAACCCAGTCTATGCAAAGTGAACATGCAAAGAAGATCAAACACCCTTAACAAAAAAGGTAAAACAGCGATATAAGACGATTTTGAAGTTTAGGGAGAACATGAGACGGGAGTTTTTATGGAGAAAATATGGAGAAAAATACTGAAATAATTTCCTCAGAAAACATAATTTCTTTACGACTGAAGACAGAAAGACATGAAAATCTTGAAACCAAATATTTTCAATGAAAATTAAATCTGGAGACTGAACAGACCACTCAAGAACATTCTATGACTGATCCCTGAACCAAGCATAAGTAGATTTGGATGTTTACTTTGGGATGATTGTCCTGCAGGAAATTCCATTGGTCATCAGCTTCAGTCTTTGCACCAAAGGCATCACAATTTTTGACAAAATATTACTTCAAAGAGTACATGATATCTTTCATACAGTCATAATTTCCACTTCCTGCTACAGTAAAACAACCCCATGGGTAAAATAAGTCCCCACAGGACTGATCCACCTCCAAGTTTGACGATGGAGATAGTGGTGTTCTGTTTATAAGTTTTTGCCTTTTTTTTTGCACCAGACATACTGCTGATCCATGGGTCCAAAAAGTTACAGTCACATCACTCCATAAAACCTTCCTCCAGAACTCTACAGGTCTATCTAAATTAATTTTAGCATGGTCAAGTCTGCTTTTTTGTTCTTCTTTGTCAATCATTTAATGATTTTGTGCTTTTTTTTGTTCAACACCTTAAAAGGTTTTCTGGTACAACAATAAGGAATAAGGCTGCCGACTGTGTCTCTAGGAACTTTTAATGTAACTGGAAATCTCAGTGTATCCTTAGGCCCTGATCACACCGAACGCGTTTTTTATGTCTGAAAACGCGAGGCGCACCTCACTGCTTTTTTTGGTAGCTTTGTTTTTTTTAAAAAAAAAAAAAAAAAAAGAGCAGTGCGTTGCGGTTTTTATGTTGCTAGGCAACCATCAAATCAGCAGTCCAGTCAATCTAGTCAAAGGATTATAGCGCGAGCGCTCTAAAATCTTTGGTTTTTAGCTGTTTAGTGAACTGTCATGTCAGCAAAAACGTTAAAAAAAACACAGCTCCGGGTAACCCGCGATGGACACCAAAAGTTTCTCTTCCATCACTGCAGTCTCCGGACTTTTTAGGCAACGGTAAAACTTTCGTCACCACAATGGAAGGCCCGCCTCTCCATTCATTCGATTGGACAATGAAAAAAAACGCGATGACGTCGGGCGCTTTTCCGCTCAGAGTTGCTTTTTTTTTTTTTCAACTTCAGGCGCTCAGAGACCTCCGGCAAAGGCGAGGCGCAGCAGGCGGTTAAAACAGCGCACATAATGCTCACTGCCCATAGAAAAAAATTCAAAAAAGGCGCCTCTCACTGCAAACACGCGTTCGGTGTGATCGGGGCCTTAGACTTTCTAATATTATAAAACTATTTCTTCGCTATAGCGCATGGGCTAAATGGGCATGTATATATAACAGCTCAAGCTAATTCTCTTTTTTTTAATAGTGTTTAATTCTGTTTTATGACAACTTTGTTCCCTACTATAAAAATAAATGACTTAAAAACAGCAATGCTGAATAGGGGTTGAATAATTATAATATAGCTGTGTTATTAAAAAATCCTAGAACTCAAAAACATCACATTATATACTGACATTACCACTTTTAATATGCCAGTAAACTGTTGTAGATGCAATTTTATAAAGTCCTGGATCTTCAGAAAAGCTTTTATTTGTAAAGTAAATTTAATTTAATTTAATCTATAATGCAAATCTTAAATCAATACAACATTACATGAGATATTCACCTGAGAAACATGCTGGGAGCAGTTGTCTGGATTAGATCCTGCTGAGTTCTGTAGATGAGACACATTAAATACAGTGACAAAAGTGTCCTTTAATTGCAAGCCAACTGTAAATGTCATATCAACCTATATCAAATATATATATATATATATATCACTAACCTGAAAATGCTGCTGAACCTTTTTAATTACTGTGTGAAGAACAGTGGAAAATATGTTTAGTGAATCAGTCTTAGCTAAAGCAGCTGTTGTACATACATCAGACAGGATAATGGCTGATCCATGGAATTAGAAAAAAAATAAATAAATTGAAATATGTATTTCTTGAGTGTCACCAAACAGAATTGCAAAAAGTAATGACAGGTTTCTCAAACTGCTTGCTTGTACAGAAAAAAAAAAAAAAAAAAAAAATTAAACAGGCCCAGCAAACACCCAATTTACAGCAAATCACGACACACGGTTAGGGACTAAAGATCAGCGCAATAAAATTTCAATATTATTAACAGTGGTGGTTTATAAAGATGAGTCCAGTTTATACTCACAAGGTTCAAAAATGATTAACAGCAGAACAAACCAGGCAAAGAGGCATTCAGAGGAAAAGACAACTTTTCTCAGATCCTCCACTGAACGCTCACCATTAACTGAGGAATCAAGATGTTACAGTGAGAGTAATGATATTAACACAGTTGGTACTGATCACTACTAAGTGTCATATTTTCAAAACATATAGCTCTAACCTCTAAACAAACAATAAAAATGTTTTTTTCACTCAAATGTTTACAAAAAGATTTATCCAACACACAAAATATGTTTGACTAGATCTACAGCAAATACTGCTTCATTTGACATAGGTTTTGCATCTCTTGTACCTCATTTGAATACATGCCAATACTGAATTGTTATTGCAGTCATAAATTAGAGAGTCTAATAGAAGTTTTGCATTAGCAAAGTCATCTGTTAGTTTTCAGTATGATGTTCAAAGATAATAAACTCACTCTTTTTCAGGATCAGTTCTGATATCAACGCAATGGAGTTCACTAGAACAATACCAACAGATCCAGAAATGTACACAATGCGTCTGAAAGGAAGGTCTGAAATGCAGATGATTTCATTAATAAATAAAGATAAAAGGGTTGCAGCAATTTAACCAATTTAAATAAAAATAAATTCACATTTTTAATCAAGTTAACATGTGAAAACATAATCAATATACCCGTTTTTTGCCTAGGTGTTTCATCTTCTTCTGATTGACCTAAAAGACACAAAATTAAGGGAAGATTTTTTCACTGCAATCAGTGTTTCATCCAAAACATTAATGTATTCATTAATTTTAATACATTTTTGACCATCATGTAATCCAAACACTGTAAATGGTTTAACCACAATTTTAGTGCATTTCATTCAAAAGAAATACATAAAAAAAAGAAAGAAAGAAAGATAAAATCCAAACATTCTAATTGGTTTATCCACAATTTTAGGCAGCATGATTATTATTTTATTGTTTGAAACAAGAAATCAAGAGTAGGGGAAAAAAAATAAACAAATAAATAACACATATAATAATGAAAAGTGAATCATACTGTACCCAGGTCACCAAATGAGTGTTTCAGGACAACAATTCCCCAGAGAACTTGTAGAAATGCAGCTACACAGATCCATCCAACACAATCTACAATTAAGAAAGAAATTCCATCTTGGCATTTTCATTAAAATTACTTTTTTTTTTTTTTTACAGACTTTCTATACATATGCACAAAAGAGGAATAAATGAACACTTTATCTTATCTTATATACACTTTTGATATGATTGTAGCCATTATTGTACCTTTTTCTTTTTCCAGCGTTATGCGGTATGAATAAACCACTATTACATTCACCACTATCATGAAACTCAACCATGTTGCTCTCCTAAGTGAGCGTAAACCTGAAAATAATGAACATGTGTGAAAGCTCCCATCATGATCACAACTCTGAATATAGAAGTCAAAAGTCATTGAACTGTAAGATTTAGCTTGAATATTTGGGTAATGATTGACTGATTTAGCTACTACTAGTAAGCTACTACTAAATATATTGTAAAAACTTTAATTTGCTATAAAGTTGCTTTGAAACGATACGTATCGTGAAAGGCGCTATACAAATAAATTTGAATCGAATTGAACTGATTTATCCATTAAAGATGCACTTAACACAAGTGATCAAATACTTACGTTCCAATTTTTTCACACATGCATTTTCCCAATTATATCTGGTCAACGTTAAAAACAACGGAAAAACTCCAATTACGAATAGTGCTGAATATGGGGAAGGAAATAAATAAATAAATAAAAAGATAATATGCTTGAAAGAAACAGACAGACAATAAAATATAATTATAATCAACACTTTAAAATTAATTAGGAAACTGATAATATATTTTAGAATGTTTCTACTAGAAATTAAGAACAACTTTGGCAATTTGTATTAATATTATACAAATTATAGTCTGAAACGTCAACATTTTATTAAAACTGAATGCAGTATGTAATCTTGTATAAACAGACAGATATTGAAAGATAAGTTTCACAGTTTCACAGTTTATGTTTACCATTATTCCAATAAATTTGAATTTAATAAAAACTTTATAAAAGCTCCTTACCTCTTCTGGCAGCTTCAAAAGCATAGAACAGGAAGATGAGTTGCAGTGGAGGCAGAACATCATGACCAATATCAGACACAAGGTCTAATAGGGCACGCATGTTACCATCTTTATTTCGAATGAATTCGGCCAGTACTGTTTTTTAAAAAAACAATAATGTACATGATTAATATGAAAAAAATGGGGGTTCTCCCTCAAAATTCACTAATTCTCTGTATAATACTAGGCTATATAAGTAATATGTGTGTTCATTAAACAATGAAAAGCTTAATCAGTTCAACAATGGAAAATGTTTGAATAAGCTGCTGTACACAGTGTGCCTGAGATTAACACTGCAAACCAATGAAACACGCATTTACATAATGTACTCAGTACGTCAATAGAGAATGACATTTTATAGATCAGAATCATATAGAAATACTTACAGAAAATGATGTTGATAATGCATATCAGAATCATTATTCCAAAGAGGATTGTTATAAATACTCTGTCAGTTTCTGTATATTTCAGACTTTTTTCCCAAAAAGACTGAAAAAGAACTGGAACAGAGACAGAAATAAACAATCAACAATTACCAAACATAATTCAGCACAGCATACATTTCTTTTCTTACTGTATTATTGCTGTATTAATTTAAATTACTGTATTAAACTGTAAGTTACGAATGAGAATTGTGAGTCACAGTTTTAGTTTTAGTTTAATAATGTGTATACATTAAATTCACCTACCTGAATAAACTACATTTGTAAACAGAGAATACTGTAGATGGACGATGCAGTGCATAGTTGTTGCACGATTGCCTGTAAAAACATTTAAATGAGATAAGTATAGGTTTTAAACAAAATCATCTTCAATATTATATACTACACTAAATGAAAAACAAAACACTTTAAATGGAAAAACAGACTCTTTTGAAATATTCATTTTCATATAAACATTTTTGTTCCAACAGCTTAAATAACAAAAACCCAAAAATGATAAAACACTGGTTAAGTGAACAAACCTGGAAAACGTTTTGAATGTGGAGCTCACAAATCCTAGAAAAGAAGGGATTTTAATTATTGTAACTGAATGAAAAAACAGTGACAACATCACAAACCTTTGTTTTAGGGTCATTCTGTGTCAACTAGAGCAGAGGTCCCCAGCTCAAATTTTTGATTTTTCTATAATATTTTTTTTTTTTCTAAAGAAAGACAGACATGTATAGTAATTAAAGCCAAAATATGAAAAGTCATTGATGAATATTTACTGAGTAATCCACTATTTTGTAGAGGGAGGTCAAAATGGCAATTTCCACCTTCCACCCTCATTCAGAGTCAAGTTAGAGGAGGGTAAAAATGACTTCAAAAAAGATGGCTGCATCAATATCTTATTTTTAAACAGAGATTGGTAATACTATTAGTAAAATCCGTTGATTTATCAGTCTCTGTTGCATTATGTGCCACTGGGGAAAAAAATAGGGAAACAGCATGTTTCAAGTTTTTCCTCCAGTTTTTCCTTTATTGGGATATCTTTAATACTTCTTGAGTTAGAGGCACGCAAACTTTGGAAAAAGTATATTTATAGCACTCAGATTGGTATGTTCAATGCAGAAAGAAATGAGATACATCTACTTTCCATATTATTTGTTCTTCAGACATTCCTCTTTAAAAGAAAAGAACTATCATATTTTTTCAAAGTGACGCCTTAAAAATGAAGATGCCAAAAGGAAAGTTTGTTAAGATTCAATATCTAAAAGGGCAATAAAATAATTAATACTTCTTGAGTTACAGGCATGCAAACTTTGGAGAAAAACGTGAAAAGTGCTGTTTCCCCATTTTTGAATGGTCACCATTGGCACATAATGCAACAAAGATAGCTAAAGTCAACAGATTTTACTAATAGAACTACCAATCTCTGTGTAAAATAACATTATGATGCTGCCATCATTCTGAAGTCATTTTTACCCCCCTGAAACTTGACTCTGAATCTCAGGAGAAAATTGCCATTTTGACCTCATCTACAAAATAGTGGGTCACTCAGTAAATATTCATCCATGACATTTAATATTTTCGCTTTCATCACTATACATGTGATTCTTTCCTAGAATAATATTAGCACATTCAAAAATTTGAGCCTGGGAAGTATTTGAAATTTGGTTGTTTTGACATGTGATGACCCCTGAGTCAGTGCTACAGAACTACACATTAATCAAATTTGCAATGAAAACACTCACCTTCAGAAACACCCCAAAACAAAAAGGCAAAGAACATTAAAAGGTTTGGTACCCAGGCTAAAGACACAAGAAGATACACGGCTCCATCTAGAGAGAAATGTACAATAACTGGATTTCAGTTAGAAATGTTTCATTTTTAAACATGTAATCAGCCTTCAAACTATTTAAAGAACAGTGCTTGTTTAAAGCCATTAACCGAATAACAACAAGTACGAGACACACCTGTGTTTGGTGATCTGTTCTTTTGAATCCATAGAATTGACAGCAGCAGTGCAGATCCAGACGCAGCAATACAGAAAATCAACACTAGTATGTGAAAAACAGAGAAACCTGTGACACAAAAACATTAGTTAATGCACAGTAGTCCCTCATTAGTGATTCACAAGGCATATAGAAGCACATTAAATATTTAGTGTCAAAACTTGAGTGTTCACACTGATTGTGAAACAAAAGACATCTGCACCGCAGATGGTTTAGTGTGACTTGTGGTGCTACAGTTATATAGTGTGAAACAATTTGGAGCTACAACACTGCTGTGATTTGTTAAGCAATATACAATCAATCATAAACTACCTTAGTGCTTGCCTCAATATGCACAGGCTTTATTCGGTCAGAGTGAATGTCAAACAAGATTTAGTGCATTGTATACCTAGATTTCACATGTGAACCTACTGTAAATACACTGGATTACTAACCCCTGGTAAAGTAGAAACCTTGTGTATAAACAAAGTGTGAAACATGGTTAAATTTGCATTTAACAAAATTCAAGTCAACTCATGCAGTAGTGTGGGGTCCAATGTTTTCTTTGTCCTCACCCAGTTGTTCCAGTGACACAGTTGCATTGGCTGAAAAATTTCCAGCAGACACGTAACACATGTAAACTCCTTTATCCTCAGTTCTGACACTCTTCAGTCTGAGAGAGAAGTTTCCTTTGGAGATTTCAGCAGAGAAGAACTCAACTCTGTGTCTGTATCACCCATCTGCTGGAATTATAGTATTCTTTTCAAAACCCAGTATTGTTATGTTTGCATCTGCTTTCCTCCATGAAACCTCATCAGTCTCCTCAGGTGGGATGTGAGAGTCTACAGAGCAGTTCAGAGTGACGTCCTCACCCACATTCGCAGATATGGAATGACTGGATCCTGATACTAGCAAATGCTCTGGAAGCATACAAAAAATGATTAAAACATACAATAAAGTAAAATTCTTTTGGAAATGTCAGCCAGAACTCAAAAGACTGTCACTCACCAACTGACATAACAGGGCAAAACCAATGAACCTCCCAGACGAACAACCAGAGGACCATAGGGACCATGCACAAAAAAACATTTAAAAAAGTACAAAAAAGTTTTCTTTTTTTTTTTAAATTAAGTTGTTCACTGTACGTTCATTGACTTTCACTTTCGTAGTCAAAACTATTTCTGTAAACCTAGCGCAGGTGTGCAAATACAGACAAGAGCAAGAATAAGGACAAGAACAGACTTGCATGAACTACACAGTTCGCCTATATTATTAAAGATGACAAACCCACCCTTATGAATATTAACCATGGTTTTATTAAAAAAAAAAAAAAAAAAAAAAAAAAAAAAAAAAAACACTGACCATGGCATTTGTTTTAAAATTAGAGTTACAAAAACAATAATAAATCTGCCAAAAAAAAAAAAAAGAATATATATATATATATATATATATATATATATATATATATAACCTCTCACAAAAGGTTACGATCTGCAACCAATAAAATAAAAGAGAATAAGAAATCACGTCATACTAGGTCTAATAATAGATTTTAACTAAATTGCGCAACAGACTTTAAGAAATAATGTTTAGTTCACGAAGGGAAAAAGTTTCATAGCCTACCATCAGCCTTAACTAGAATGATTGCCACAAAAGTGATCCAAAGTAAACTTATTTTCATTAGCCTAGAGGTTTGGTGCATCTACAGCCTCGTCCAAATCTGGTAGCCTGTTAAAATCCGTCTCGGGTGCTTGAGCTCAAGTGGTCAGCGCTAAATACAGATGTAAACGGGGTCCAAAGAGTTCGAATCCGTTTACTGAAACAAAAGTACGTGGTCAACACGTTAGCAAACTTTGACTGCAACAAAGAACCGCCTACTCAACTGTCAGCATCCTCTGAGATGAAGAGCCGTTTAAAATTTTGCGGTTACCTTTTAAAAGAAAATAACCGTCAGAATGCGAGAAGCATTTGAAGACGCGCTTTTAAACGAATGTAGACTACAACATTTCAGTCAACTTCTGACTGATGCAGAAACATGCAGAAACACAGATGGCAAAAGAATAATTAGAAAATAAACGGAAAAAAATTACATTTAGCCTATACATCATGAATGCCACAAAACTGAACGTATGCTATTCAATATTTATGCTATTGTTATTTTCACTTGAAATCTAGTCTAGTGCACGTGGCTCTTCAGTCTAGTAGGCTACTCGTTTGCTCTTGGACATATGAATAATATCCTGAGGCATTATTTTAAGCACAAAAGAACTGTGTAGAACAAAACTGGTGTGAAACCTGTTTTTAAGTCTTGACAATAAAACTACGGATTTTAAGGTTAAAATGTAAACAGCTTTATCAAGAAGCTCTGTAGAAGTCCTGTAGCCAAGTATTGTGGTCTCTTTTGGAGTTTTCATTTTTCATTTTCATTTTGTTAGCTAATGAATGTATCAAGGCTGAGCAACCACCATGTAGAACAGGGCCGGACTGGGACAAAATTTGAGGCAGGTGAAATCTTGCACTCATCCATGCCATCCCATACCTATTTTTTGTACGGCCATCACATTTAAAAAAAATAATTCAAGGATCTCTCTTAAACTGCACCTTCATTTCCATTTTCCTCTTCCTTTTCAGTCTCTTTATTTTCCATGATATCTCTCTGCGTCTCACTTTGTGTGTTTACTTTTTTTCCACAAATTTTCTTGTACCTGTCCCTTTTCCCATTAGCCATCTACTGTTATGAACAGAACTGTCTCCACTTCTTGCAAAACAACCACCTCATTGTATTCTGTTTGCAATAACAACTTTATTTTAGTTCAATTTAAAAGATCACATTATGACCATGTGTTGTTTTATCGTACAATTACTTAAATACTATAAATTTAGTAGGGATGCTCCGATACCACTTTTTCCAGTACTCGCCCGATACCGATACTTTTATTTTTGGTACTTGCCGATTCCGAATACCGATATTTTTAAATTTACCAGTAAATTTGTAAATATTGGGTACAGAAACTAAAAGAATATGTATAATGTTAGTTGGTTAACTTCATTTATCAAATAGATACAGTCAAACCAAAATTTATTTAGATACCTTTCCTCACATTATCAGACAACATTTTTCACATTATCACAAACTGTGTCCTTTAGGTGGTGTATATCTGGTGTCAGAAGAATTTTTGGTTTGACTATATATCCCTTAGTTATTTTTATTTGTACACTTAATTATGCCCATTAAAATGTTTTGTTACTTTCACTGTTAATTATTTTTATTTTTTTATTTATTTATTTATTTTTGCTCAATTGTACATCATCTTTAATAGGATTAAACTGCTCCATTGCAGCGGCTCAGTACTGTAATCACGCGTTTTGTTGTAATAATGCAGGGAACCATATAATGGACTTCAGTTGTGCCCCGATTTTGAACTTCCAAAATGAAGTTTAAATGCAGCTTCAAAGGGCTCTTAGTGAAACGATCTGTAATGTTTTTTTCGGAAAATAAAAATGTGTATACTGTTTAAGCACAAAAGCTCGTGTAGCACAGGTTCTGGCATGCGCGTTCACGACGCTAGGTACTATTGAATCAGGTGGAAAGGTCACGCCAAACGTAGGCAGAACCACAGACAAAGTGTTTACAAAGCGAACGCACAAAGACTGAGAAAGTGCAAGTAAGTCAAACGCTGTTTACAAAGCGTACAACAATGTCAGATGATTCTTAAAGGGGTCATCGGATGCTAGGTTCACTTTTTCATGTTGTTTGAACATTAATATGTGTTGGCAGTGTATGTACAAATCTACCCTATAATGATAAAAATCCATGCAGTGGTTTTTAATTAATCTGTAAAAATAATATCCCCTTTTTCAAATCGAGCCGTTCTCAGATGCCTGTCGGTGTGTCGTCACACCAACAGAGGCGCTCCCACGATAGTTGATTGACATGAGCTCTTACCTTAAACCAGCTGTCACAGTCCAGTAACTTTCCATGTTTTGATGCTGGAGCAGGGATGTAAGTTAGACAAGAATATCTCCGATTGAGCGATTGAGGTGTTGTGTTGCTGGATGTAATAATGAACATAGTGGTCGTCATTTACTCCCGACATCGGAGCTGCTGAAGATGCAGTGGGTTTGTTTGTGAAGGGATCTACATATATCAGGCTATATTCGCACGAATCATTCATGATCAGCTTCACTTACAGCAGAAGAGAGTATAAGCGTTTTTTAATGAATCTTTGCAATCGCCTTTCCTTATAAGGTGGTAGTTAGGAAGTTTAGCGGCTGAACGCGCTAAATGCAGCTAATGTAAACAAGACCGTCTTTCCACAGAGAGAAGAGAGGGGCGGGGTGAGCAGAGCTCATTTGCATTTAAAGGAACAACCCCTTAGAATGAGATGATTTTTGCAGAGCTCATTTTGACAAGGTAAAAAGGGTGCTGTTTTACAAAACCATTGAGAATTTTTAATCAAAGTATATTAGAGACTTTTCATTAAGACCCTAAAGAACCATATCAACTTGTGAAAAATGGGCATCCGATGACCCCTTTAAGTTGTAGGATAAAATAAGATGTTTTTCACCATACTCCACCTTTTTGAGCATACAGACAATGAACTTAGATGTGATTTGTAGTAGTGATGGGAAGTTCGGATCATTTTGCCGACTCGGACCTTTGAGTCTCGTTCAGCAAAATGAACAAATCTTTTTTCATTTCGTTAATTTTCGTAAATTTTTCATTTAGTTAATTTTGGCAAAATCAGCATCATGTGACAGCCCCATAAGATACACGAATGTCAAAATGAACGTATCGTTCAAGAACGACCCGTGAACGCGATTCCAGAGCCTGTGCTACACGAGCTTTTGTGCTTAAAAAGTATAAAAATTTGTATTTTTCGAAAAAAATGACAGATCGTTTCGCTAGATAAGACACTTCTTCCTTGGCTGGGATCGTTTAGAACCATTTGAAGCTGCATTTAAACTACATTTTAGAAGTTCAAAATCGGGGGCACAATTGAAGTCCATTATATAAAGAAAAATCCTGAAATGTTTTCCTCAAAAACCATCATTTCTTTACGACTAAAGACAGGAAGACATGAACATTTTGGATGACAAGGGGGTGAGTAAATTATTTGTAAATTGCTGTTCTGGAAGTGGACTTCTCCTTTAACTTTATAAAGGGGGGGGGTCATTCTATAATTAGAGGTACATTTAGAATTTGACAATGTAAAGAAAAAAGTTTTCCTTTTTCCCAAAAATCCAAACATGACCTCACATAGCTGCTTTGAAACAATCTATATTGTTGACAGGTAACTTAGTTGACATTTTTAATGTTTTGGGCCTATACTCAACATGGAAGCCTAGAACTGAGTATATGGTATGTTTAGAAATGTACTGTGCAAATTATGCGAAAATAGGACAAACCATTCCTTTTTGAGAGGGGGTTTTAGTTGACAATGGTCTTTCGGACACAAATAAAACACGTTATATCACAATAAACACTTATTATTTTTGAAGAGCACACCCAAATGTCTTGATAACCTAATCTAACTGAAGGCAAAACTATGAAATTAATTTATATTTGGGGCCATTTTCATGCTTAAATACAGAGTAGAAAGAGCAACTTTACAAAATCAGACAGCTGAATACCAGGGTTGTATGTGATATAAACATCATTTTGAACAAAAGATATGGCTATTTCAACATAGTAGTGTGATTGGAAAAAATATTATTGTGTACTAGAAAATTAAGCATCGGGGCTTTATAATAGCCGCTTTTCCACTATCGGGCCGAGCCTTTCTCTTTGCTTAACCGTTCCGTTCCGTGCCGATCCGGGCCAGTCAGCACGGATACGGTTTCATTTTCCACGGTAGTGCTGATAACGAGACTCTTTGAAATGTTAATACAAATGGGTCAGTCGTTGCCTTGGTAACGCAATTGTATTGTAAACAGCGATATGGACGATGATCAGATATTTCTGTTTTTTGGGACTTCGTTAAACAACTATTTTAAATAGTTATTTACTTCGTTAAATAACAGAAAAAAAGGACACAGCTCTTGGCGCAAAAATAATAAAATAAACAGAAGGCGACGACAGGTTATCACGTTACCAACAAATGCTGAGGGGATATGCAAGCCAAAAAAATACCACATTTATTGACAGTATTAATGCATGAGCTATGAACGCAGCGTAGCTGTTTACTTGGCTGTTTGATCAAATAGCGCGCTTCCGCTTAGCACACACACTCTATCAGCACGGTTTTCTAGAGCTGTGTCCAAAAACCGCTCCCTATCCACTATATAGTTCAGTATATCGGGTGTCAGCCATTTTGTAGTGATGTCCGAATTCTGAGTGAACGACTTCATTCCCTACATTCGTTCACTACTTTTTACCCACAGTGCATTCTGATTTCGAGTGTACAATCGATGTACACTCGCTGAAGCACTATATCCCACAATCCAATGCGGAGAACCGATGAGCTGGAAGAGAGAGCGGGAGCGAACAAGTTTGAATGAGAGATGCCGTTTACATCTTTATTATTTCTGCTTTATTGTTTATTTCATGCATTATTTATATCAAAATATATTATATAGGCATTAACTCCGTTTAATATTTTACTAATTTAATGAGCTTTCATCTTTGTTAATTTACAAAAAAAAAAAAAAAAATTCTGATTCATTCTGATGTAATATTAACGGTCGCCTGAGGGCGCTCTACGACCATTGGCATGTTACGCTGCTCGGGAGAGTTTCAAGATACTACAAACAATAAATACATAAAATTATGAAAATGTAATTAATGTATGTTTATTTTTGGTGACAGTATTTTAATAGTATTTAATGATTATGAACACAAGCATTACAAAACAAATGAATGCCATTAATATACCATAAAGCTGACGCGGTGGTATGTATAATTTCAGTATAAAGTCATTAAAAGTGTTATTGCTATTAATATTATTTTCTAAAATAAGGTACATGTAATATAAAAGTACATGTGACAAAGATGTCTCATGCGAAGTGTAACGTTTTACGTCACCGTCCGAATTCGTTCACTTCATTTGGTTCACTTCTTCTGATATAGTCCACTCAACGGCCATTCACTATTTTGGGATTAGTGAATGAGTGAACGAGTGAGCGATTTCGGACACAGCTTAGAAGTGCCGAGAATTCCGGGCCGAGAACGGTTTTTAATCGTGCCGTACCTTACCAGGCTCAGGTGGAAACACAACTGGAACCTTACCTGACCGTTCTAAGAACCGTTCGGCCCGATAGTGGAAAAGCGGCTATTGATGAAAATATATTAAAAATATACTTCATGGAAAATGAGATGTTCCCACAATTATAGAATGACCCATATATACAATTAGAGACTCAATTTAAACAGCAGTAAGTCATACAAAGATTATCGGTTTTACTGTATATTATTTTCATAAATGTTTAATCTATAACAGATTTTCTCCAGATTACAAAGAGAAAAGTATATACAGACAGGATCCTGTGACATCATCATAGCCTCCTAAAACCCAGCCATAGGCTTTATCCTCTGCAGAAGACAATATATTTTAGCAAATTTCTCTGAGACCATACATGTCACAGTCTGGATATCCTGTCTTTTCTGGGTCTCAGGAGGATAGAGTTGAATATGCATACTCCTCTTGTCTATTAGTGGCTTGAAGAATTTAAACAAATAGTGTATACAAGATAAAATATTTTATATGTTAAGCTATTTACACATTTTCCACAACAATTTATAATGATCATTTAGGTAACGTTTCCATACTGCCTACCACCGTGGGTGGATTTCAGGATATTTCATTATTGAGCACATGTATGACCCATATAACACGATGATCCCAATTATGACTCCAGGAATTAGACATGCCTCAAAAGGCTCACCTAAAGCAGAAATATGCCATACATTAGATTTGGCATTTAAATTGACAATGAATTCAGCAAATGAATTCTATTTATGCAAATTAGGGCTGGGCAATAAGTCCATTTTATAGATTTACTTTTATCGATTTACGTCGACTTATTTGAAAATAATAATAATAATTAAAAAAAAAAAAAAAAAAAAAAACGGTTTTCTCTTTAACATCCACTGAAGATCCCCTCTGGTCTCCCATAACTCTGAATAGGCTCAGCCCTCCCCCCGCACGGTATTGTATGTGCGGTACATACAATTTCACTTACCACATGAACAGAGTGAAGAGAGATGACTTAAGACGATGGTGAATGATTTGCAGATCCTGAGCACCACTGACAAGCATCTGATCTTTTAAAATGTGTGGTAAGAACTGCAGCTGTAGTATACACAGAGCATGTGTGATCGCGAATTTCGACAGTGAAAGTAAAAAAAGCGATCGTGCATTCAAAATCAGTGTCAGTGCTCCGGGTTTGACTTACAAACATTTACAAATTGTATCCGGCATGATAAGAATGGGGTCCGGTGGAAAGCGATCACAGATGCAGTTGCAATGTATATTGCAAAAGATATGGTGCCCATATATACTGTGGAAAAGCCAGGTTTATTCACATGCTGAAAGCATTTTTTGGGCTATATTGCCCAGCCCTAATGCAAATATAGTTTATTTTGTGTATGTGATTATTGTTAATATTTCAATTTACCTATGTTTTGACCATTCATAGTAAATGAGTTAAAAATCTTGTTAGATTCTGTCATCATTTATTCACTTTCATATTGTTCCAAACCTGCATGCTATGAGTGTCCTTTGCAAAATGCAAAAGGAGAATTTAGAAGAATCTTTACATTGATTTTTAATATGATAGCTCTAGTGAGAAATAGACCGGAAATGTATGTCGTCATTTGTTGAAATTTAAAAATGGAAAATTGTTTCCTTCACTATCTTAAATTTATTCCTCACTGGACATTTTCAAACTGGCACATCTAGTGCTTGAATTGGGCCGGTACGCACTTCTGTATTTTAGCGTTTTGCGTACTGACACTGTTTCGTGCGTACCGCCACTTCTGACATGTTGCCGGTATCAGTCGAAGTGTCAGTGTGTTAATTAGGGCGTGGAGTACCGGCACTTCTTTTTTTCCACTTCAAGCACTGGTCATATCCCATTCACTGAAAACCATTAGTGTTTACCATCAATAGGTTAGATTCACAGTTTCGGTTTTTGAGTTTGACAACAGCATTTACTTACAGGTGTGAGGCTCGAAATGTCCTGTTCGGACAGCAGCTTACAGCATCTGGAATTCTAATGTGCAACGGGAGCCGTATTCCTTACCAGTAGCCATAGCAACTGTGACTAACAGGCCATGTTCACACACAGCAGAATATGGTCTATAACCAAACGTATACCCGTAAATTGCACCCTAGCGTGACCACCTGGCAATAGATATGTCGCGGGACATACAGTAGATGTGATTTTGCGGGAAAGTGTGGGATAGATTTTCTACTGTTATGCTATGTAAAAACGTTGTCATATGCGCTGATTTATGTTTCTGAGCACACAGATGCAAGTGAGAGAAAGCGCGTCCGTTTTGTGTGAGAGTAAAGAGAATCCACCTGCGAAAGAAGAGGTTTGTGCTTGCGCATTAAAGGCCCGGTGTCAAGGGGGGCTTGAAGTCCTGAAGCCCCCGCTGCAATGATCTGAAGGACCGACCCCTTCACCCCTGGAAAACGCGAAAAACTAATATTTAAAATATTTAAACGCGAAAAGCTAAACCGAATGAGATATCAGCCGAGAGGTACCCCATTCCGATCTGATTTGTGTCACCTCAGATTCTATTTGACCAACTCTAACCCCCCAAAACCGATCGATTTTAACCATTCGATGCGGACAATCGCCAGCGTATTAAACTTTCACTGCTAAATTCCATCGTGCTTTTGCGCCTTGTCTGGTGCTAAACCAAATAGATGCAATAGTAATAATAATAATAATAATCCTTTAAATTATAATCTGACGACGTATTTTATTTATTTTATATCGTGTATTTATTTTCCGTGTGTGCTCGACCATTTCCGTCGTGGTAGATCACTTGATGAGCTCCGCACATCCTTTGCGCGGAATTTTAGCACAGCTGTTTTTTCCAGCGAAAATGAAGCACATAAACGCATACTTTATAAAACGATCAAGTTGCCATTTTCATTTGAGAATTTAACTTTCAATAGTTTCTAGTGCATGTGGCAAAGATATTTGCATATTTCAGCTAAGGAAAGAGGCTTGTACTAGAAAAGCAAACAGTCAAATTTTGTATTTGTAAAGTAAATAGGTGTGTGTGTGAGATCAGAAAGACTTGTATTTGACTTATTTAGTACTCAAATGTTATACCTATCTATACAATACAGTGGAATATTGCTATATGTATAGTATATTAGTTTATATATATATATATATATATATATATATATATATATACCTTTTTTTTTTTTTTTGTTATTATACCCTCATTGGGGGCTGAGCCCCGCTAAAGTGAAAATCCTAGGATCACCCCTGGTTCACACAGCAAAATCAACAATCATATTTTGCTGCTGTGAGAGTATGGTCATTGGCGTTAAACCTAACATTTTTTAAACAAAATGCAGGCCTTGGATGCAGGACATTTTATACCTTCTGTGAAGGGGATGAGTTTTCTAAATTTCAGCCTGTTCATGTCATAATTTTGAAATTACTTTAAAAACTTAATAAAGGAGTCACATGGACTACTGTTACAATGTTTCAACAGCATTTGACAAATGTTGTTACTATGAACTGTTGTTGGATAGTAAAGAACTGTATGAAGTTTCTTAAAAATTCTCCTTCTGTGTTTTGCAGAAGAAAATGGAAGCATATCTGGAACGGGTTTGGAACAATGGTCTTTCATTTTGGGCTGTTTATTTTGTACTAAAAACAGCAGCAGTTACTCACCATATTGAAATTCTTGTAAAATCAGCAGAAACAAAGCAAAGAGGCTTTCAGATGGAAAGAGAACAGTTCTCAGATCTCCCAATGCACGTTCACCATTTACTGAGGAATACAAATGGCAACATTATAGCATAGGCAATTTTTAATACTAAATTGTACAGATTTATTATTGACTGTACAGATAGGCTTTTGTCATAACAAGATTAAACTTACGTATCTTCAGTATCAGTTCTGTCATCAGTGTTGATGAGTTTAGTAACACAACAAAAACTGTACCATACAGGTACACAAAGGTATTGTGATGGCAAACTGTAATGAAAGTTAATAAAAAAAACAAAAGCAAAACAACTGTTACTGTCAATTGTTCATTAAACTGCACCATTAACATTTTAATAATAAATAAAAATTTTTGCATGATCATTGAACGTCTCATCAGGATCAGAACATCTAAACATGAACAAATGACTATCACGGTGAGGTAATAATAAAATTAGATTCTCATGAACAAAGTGTGACATGAAAAAAATACATTACAGCGGTCCATTTAAATGAACATGTAGGCAAGTAAGTATGTCCGACAGCTTATCAGAATTACCGGCCTGAGCCCACCCAGAGCCCTCAACTAGTCGACATCAATCAAAAAGCGTCATGGCAGTGCATTAAAGTCGACTAGTCGAGGGCTCGGGTCAGCTCAGGCCGGTAATTCTGATAAGCTGCCGGACACCGGCCGGGCAAGGGCCTGAGCGTCTCGACTTCAAAAAATCTAAAGTCATTCAGCCCCTAGTACATGATGGCAAGATTAACTATAAGCAATATTATAATAATATGGCATAATAACAATATTATGTCATACAGTAAAATGTTTATAAGTGGTAATTCCCCATTACAACATTACTGGTGCATTTTCACTGCACATATGCACATGCACTCATGAATTTACTGATGGGTCAGTGCAGTTTACAGATTAAAGATCTGGGCTGGTGACTGAAAGTAGCAGGATTAATTTCAAGGATTAACTCAACTGAACTCAAATTCACACCTATGAATTTCAGAAAATATTGCCAAACCACTTAAAAATCAAAAGAGACTGGAGAAAAGAATCAGAATGTGGGAGTAACTAATAAGAAATACTGTACCTGAATCATGAAATGACCATGTCAACTGCATACGTGTCCACTGTATCTGCAGAAATGCAATCACACAGAGCCATCCAACACAATCTGTCAGTGGAGAGATGTGGTTAATTAGGATTGCACTGAAGTGGCCAATTTTAATAAGGCATTATTAAAAATTCAGATGATGTTTTAACATGACTACTTTGATATACATATATTTTTAATTAAAAATACAAGAATACCTTCATGATTTTTCAGTACCATAATGTAAAAGCAGATCATAAAAGCATTCAATGGCAGGATATTACACACTGTAAAAAATGACAGTGAATTTAATGGTAAAATACTGTAAAAATGCTACAGTAAAAAACTGTTAAATGGTTAAAGGTAAATTCCCCTATACTGTGAAAAAACGTATTGGACATGCATGTAATTTTACTGTAGTATACCATTTTTGGAAGTGAAAAAGAACGTAAAATTTATTGTGAATAACTGTAAATTGACATTCCCAGAATTCCCTGCGTTACATTGTCTTTTAATTTTTTTTTTTATTTTCTTTTTATATATAGTACTGTCTCAGTGATGTACCTATACATCAACCAGGCTTTATTTTTATAGCCATTCTAATTGCTGTAATGTGATGCATTGGATTGCAGTTTTGGACAGTCATTTGTGTTACTCTTGCAGTTGGAGTTAATAAAGCAATGTTAAGAGCATATTTGTTGTACCTGATTTATTGCTTTTGTCTCTTTTTCACATTTATCAGCTTATTTTTAGCACTATAATCTAGATTGAAAGAGGACCTTCATCTTTTTTTAGGACTTTAAATACTTATTTTAAACTGAAACTTTCTCTTAGAATAAGCCTGACAGTCTTAGAATGTTTATACATATTCTCATATAAAGAAATTCTTACCAAGAGTATTTAAGACCAAACAAACATAAAAAGATAAAAATGCTAGATTTTACAATTTTTTGCATTGTTTTCAAGATGTATGTACTGCTTGAATCTAGTTAAACTATCTAAATTTACTTCATTTTTTTCTTGTTTTAAGACCGTAAGAACTTTCTTTGTTACAATATTTGTTGTCTTGAAATCTTTTACAAGATTTTGTATCTTACCAAGTAAAATTTTCTCACCCCATTGGCAGATAATTTTGTCATCTTTGTTATCTAAAGATTCTTTTTTTCTTCTTTTTTTTTTTTTTTTACTGTAAAAAAAATATAAGTGTTCTAAAATATAAGTGTTCTGTGTTGGTGCTTGGTGATTAAAAGTTTATGTGGGTTAAGAAAACAACCTGAATTGAAAAGACACAGACAGCACAATGAGAATTCACTTCAGAATCTCACCGGAAATATAGGGAATCCAGCCATTTTTTGTCTACACTGTTGTATGAATACTATGAATTCAGACTACTCCGTTGGCATACTGTTTTCACATATTATACTGTATAAGTGTTTGATTTTAAGACACATCATAGTCCAGTTACTTTATATTTTTGCTTTAATGGTTTCAATATTTCTGTTATTAAGGCATATTTAGGCATCAGTGTCAAAAAGCAGGTTTCTTTTGCCACAGCAGGGCATGTTGTCACAAAAGCTATGAAATTTGTGCAAGTGTTTCTGTTTATATGTATCTGCCTAACTTGGTGTTAAACTGTTTTATTACCAGTATGTTTTGCAATATGTAAACTACTGTAAACTTACCAATTATCCTGGGTGTAAATCTCCTATAAGAGCTCTTTAAGGATGCTACAGTTGCCAAACTTACTAACAGTGGTAAAACTCCAGTGGCCATAAGTGCTAAATATGGAAAAATGATTACAGTTTACTCTGACGTGAACTCAAGCTTCTGTTTGGTATTAAAATTACCATACAGTGAAAACAGAAATCAAATAGAACTTTAAACATGTAAGGCCAAGATGATCTCATGAGTATTCGTATGTATTTTTATGTAAAGTGTGGTTCACTTACATTTCCATGTTTGTATAGACACTGAAACATACAATATTGATGTACTGACAGCATCTGAATGTGCAATACTGATGTTTTGATGTTAGATATTTATGTATGAACTAGGGCTGCTCAATTAATCAAATTTCTAATTGTGATTACAATTCCTTGGTGTAAATAAGGAGGGAGCCCAGAGTCTCTTCACGAGACGGCCACCATGCCAGTGCCCCCAGCAATCGTGGCTGCTATGCCAGAAACCTCCAGCTGTCATGCCACGGATGCCACTCCTGTGTTTCCAGTCATCGTGAACTCTGCATTTGAAGACACTCCGGCATTCCAAAGATATCTGGGGTTGATCTTCAGTTTTGCAGTGGATCTCCGCTGGTTTTGGCCAGAGCAGCTGGCATCCCAAGGGCCTCAGCACTGGCTGTCACAGAAGCTGTTCCCCTATCCTCACTGCTCCCTCCAATGGCAGTAGTCATATTGTGTGTTTGGGCTACACATTGCTCTACTGCTCCTCAAGAGCTCGGTCCAATCCATGAATTTGTTATGGCAAAGGAGGCTGTTCACAACTCTCTGTCTATCCTGTCACTGTCCTGGAAGCTATCTGTGAACTCTCTAAGATCCCTGACATGGTCCCTGTGGCCAATGCTATTATCTCCTTTCTGTGCTTTGTGTTTCAGTCTTGCCCGATCAGCCATGTTGGTCTCTAGTTTTGCCAGACCTGCCCTGGGGGCAGCTCCACCGTGGTTAACATCAGCTCCACCTGCTCCATCTTGGTGCTTCTCAACTATGCCGTGGCGGTCTTCTGCTCCACCGTGGGGATCTCCAGTCCCATCTGCTCTGCTGTGGTGGTCTCTAGATTTGTCCTGGTGGTCTTCAGCTCCACCCCAGTTGGTGTTTAGCTTTGCCTGTTCCAAATTGGCTCCCTGCTCTGCCTCAGTCTCCAGGTTCCCCACCTCCACATGGACCTGGCCCTCTATCCCACCTGATGTTCCGCCTCTGCTCACCCCCCTCCTGGACTGTGTTGTTTTTAGAGCATCTGGAAGCCTCTCATTTGAAGGGGATTCTGTTATGAATCTGGTCCCTGTCATTCCTCCTTCTCACTACTTTCTCACATCACCATTCAGATCATAATGGCAGACTCCATCATGATCTCCCATAATCCTCTCCCTAATTACATGCTCACCTGTTGTCCTGTTATGGATAGTTCACCAAAAATTTTAAATTCTGAGATTAATTACTCACCCTCATGTCATTCCAAACCCATGAGACCTTTGTTTTTTTTTTTTTTTTTTCAGAACACAAATTAAGATATTTTTGATGAAATCTGAGAGCTTTCTGACCCTGCAAAGACAGCAACGGAACTATACCACATTCAAGGTGTCACTAGAGAATTAAAATAACTTTTTAATGCTATATTGTCACTAAAATGGTCATTTTCCTGTACATTTCAGTCGATTACATTTTATATCTTTTTTATATTGGCTATAAAATGGTTATGCTTAGGTTTGGGGGTATAAGGGATCTAAAAATCTAAATTGTTTAAAATGGTAAAAGTGGATTGATACAAATATCTTTATAATATAAAAGATTAGTAAAAATGGTACTTTTTTTGCAGTAAATACATCATAATTTCATATTTTGAATGTTTCAATACATCAGAAATGTACGTTTCAACATCAATCAAAACATACAAAAATGTATGTTTTGTGCCTGTAAAAGTTATGTACTAATACATACGTATAAACAATGAGACCAGGCTGGTAAAGCGATATAATTGGGTGCACTAAATTAACTTAAATGAACTAATCTTAAATGAATGAGCATAAAACTGTCTGCACTAATAATCAACTGATGGACATTATACTAGGTTTATCAGTTATTAAATTTATTTATCTCCTCAATCCACAAAATATAATGCAAAGAGAAAATAAAGGTTACCTTGAATGCCAAAAAGGATTATTCCTAAGAAATAAAAGTACAAGATTAAATGTAAAGTAAGCCTAGCTTCCTCCAGTAAGGATAACAAAGGCTTCTGGTCATTCCTCCAGTAAGTGGAGTTAAAATTAGTCACTGTATCAGAAAAGAAAGAAGAATGAGCACATGAATACCTAACATACACACAATGTACATCCATTAAAACCCTTTCCAGTCACAATTAGATATTAAGAATTAAGTTCATTATTATTATTATTGTTGTTGTTGTTGTTGTTGTTATTATCATGTGTATTATTACAGGACGACAGCTTTAGGCTAAGGATTTGAAAGTCGCTGCAGTAAATTAATGGATGGCTGTATTCTAAAACCAAAATGGATTTAAAAGATTGTTTTTTTTTTTTTTTTTTTTGGAAATTTATTAGGCTGATGTTTCACTAATGAAAAATTACTTAATTAACAGACCATTTTTTGTCAATAGAGCATTACTTTGAAAATGAAATATAGTGGTACTTACTGCGCACCAACAGACCCAACAGAAGCATCATTCCAAAGACACCTCCCATTAAGCTTAAAAGGAGAACTCCAGAATCCCAACTCCGATCAAAGGCATATTTAAAGAGAACTAGAAAGAGGAAAAAAAAATCTAATCAAATAAAAATACTCTATTCAGATGAAAGACTGCAAAAAATCATACAATTCATAAACGTTGCTTTTAATAAACATTTCAGATTAAATTACAATGATTAACTGACATTACACAACAAGAACCTTGTTCAGACAAAAACCTCACTAGGAATCTAATGATCTGTTTACATAAATATTGTTAATGCAAAAATGTTTATATAAATGATACAATGTAACAATGTTTGCTAATGTTAATGTAATGTATTGTATTGTAAACTTAGTTGTTTTTAGGGTGGTCAAAATGCGATTGGGCTACTTTTGGGCTTGTTTTGAGAAGCAACTCTGGCAACCTGGCAACCCTGGTTGTTGCCGATGTCATTTTCAGTCAAAACACATTTCACACTGCAGGACTGCAAGTCAGCAACAGGTCCAGATATTTAGTGTGCCAAATCTCATGGGAATCAGCGACACATCCACACCTCTCTTAGATCTCATCTTTGATAACACACTATTGTCACTCGCGTGAACAAGCAACGATTTGCCTCTGATTTCGGCCATTTGACAGCAATTTCACAGCAATCAGCAGTGTGAACTCGGCATAAAGAAACACTTTATGCACTGGTGAAATATATGGATGTGCTTACCTTGATGATAAACAATACAGCAAAAACAATGTATTCAATAAAGCTCCATAATCCATTCAGAAAGACTGTAAAATAATAATAATAATAATAATAATAATAATAATAATAATAATAATAATAATATGATAATAATATGATAATAATAATAAATACAATTTCAAAAGTCAATACAGTTCATTTCCATTAAAAAAACAAAAACAAACATACAAACAAAAAAAAATGTTATGGAAATTTTGATTTGGAAAAAATAAAAATATATGGCTGACATTAAATTGCAGGAAAAATCATAATTTTGATAATTATTACAATAACAAATGTTTAATTTAAACTTGAAATGGAATGACAGTTAAACTTTGTTGAAATTAAACTTGGATGTTTGGTTGTTTATATATATAAACTTTGCATTTATGATATTAAGGACAGAATTACATAATCACAATCTACAAAAAGTGTCCATTAAATAAAACCTACCCCAAGACCCATAAGGTCCAGCTCTAAAGAGCATGTTTGGTCTCAGTAAATACAGAGCCGAGCAAGCAACAGTCTCTTGCTGAAACCCTGGGGGGGGGGTAGGCAAAGAGATTTTTATTTTACTTAATTTCAGTGCTGTAAGAAACACACACACACACACACACTCAGATCAATAGAGATAATGACATAAGCGTTGGTTTAATGAGTCATGTACAACTAATTAAACTGATTCATGTGCAGATTTGTATGTGTGTAAAGCTTCTTTGTGTGTGTAAACACCACTGGCAATAAATCTCATACCGATTGAAGTCACTCGGTCAAATCCTAAACCACACCGAAAGAAAGTGTAAAAATAAATCAAAATAAAAGCATGACTAAACTACTCACCCTCAGAAGCACCCCAGAGAAGGACAGCAATGAACATCACAATGTTTGGCAGCAACATGAGACAAGCCTGAAGACATGCAACTAGAGAGAAAAAAAAAATGAATAACAGCATTTCACTTATAACTATTCATCATTAAAATTATAACTGAAATGCAATAAATTCATAAAAACAAGTATAATTCTTCACTTATTACCAATAAACTTTTTTTGTATTCTGCAGCAGTATATGAGCCAGCAGAGCAGAAATGCTAATCCAGATGCAGTAATACAGAGAGCCAAAATCACTTTATGTAAAGTAGAGAAACCTGAAAAACAGACATCAGTTACCAAACACAGAGTGACTGTTACCTGTGACAATATTGCAGGCAACACCCAAGGTTCTTCTAAAACAGGAAAAATACAGGTAAAATGCAGAACATGCAAACAGAAAAAGACTTTTAGAAAAGTAGTGTATGAATAAAACCTATCATCACATTATTGATAATATATTAAATTAAATTATGTTATGCCATAGTATTAACATTGGATGTGCTTGCTTATTATTTTAAAAAGATTTCTTTTAGCCCAAAATGAAAAATCTGTTTCAATTAGCAGAGGATAATGTATATCCAGTCAGTTGTTATCGCAAAATAAATTCCAGAATAGCCCAGTATCACCCTTAAGGGGTTTATTTTATGATAACCAGTTGGATGTACATTATCCCACTTATTACATGGCTATTTGGCACACAAGTAAATTATTGGACATGAAATACTGATTTGAGATGGAATATGTTATTAGCTCACTAAATGCAAACCGTCTGCAAAGAAAAACAGTTCCTAGCAAACGGCAGTTTCAAACAAGATGAACATTTAAGGGATAATGAATCAGTAGTCTCCCAAATTCACAGAAAACTGCTCACTTATGTGTTGAAAAATAAGGTGGATACAGCGTTTCTATTGACAATGGTCATTATTAGGAAATAACAGACCTTGGAATGTCATGACCGACCAATTTTCTCAGCTGTAAGAAACATTTTAATGGATTTAGACTCTAACAATAGGTGTTTTTTTTCAGTTGACTTACTCAGTCGTTCTATGATCACAGTTGTGTTTGCTGACAGATGTCCATTCCTAACAAGACACATGTAAACTCCTTTGTCCTCAGTTCTGATATTGTTTAGTCTGAGAGAAAAGTTTCCCCTGGGTATTTCATCAGTAAAAAACTCCACTCTGTCTCTGTATCGCTCATCTGATGATAGAGATTTAGTCCTTTCAAAAACAAGAACCAGGATATCTTCATCTGTTTTCCTCCATGAAATCTCTTCAGGTGGGATGTAAGACTCCACAGAGCAGTTCAGAGTGACGTTTTCACCAACAGACACGTTTGATACAGAGTGATCTGATCCTGATATTATTAAACGCTCTGTGGGGGAAAAAAATAATAATACAATACCACAGCACAAAATCAGTGCAAATAGAAGTATGCACCCTCAAACAGTCAAAATGATTTGGCACAATAAATAAATAGGCATATGAAATGGAGGCTCCAACAGTATGTTTTCTCATTGACTCACCCAGTCGTTCTATGATCACAGTTGTGTTTGCTGACAGACGTCCACTTTTTGCTTGACACATGTAAACTCCTTTGTCCTCAGTTCTGACACTCTTCAGTCTGAGAGAGAAGTTTCCTTTGGGGATTTCATCAGTGAAGAACTCAACTCTGTCCCTGTATCGCTCATCTGCTGCCTCTGGTTTAATAGTATTGCTCTGGAAGAGAAGAACTGAAATTTCTTCATCTTTATCAATTTTTCTCCATGAAACCTCTTCAGGTGTGATGTGACTGTCCACAGAGCAGATTAGAGTGACGTCTTCACCCACATATGCAGAAACTGGATGGTTTGCTCTTGACACTATCAGATGCTCTGAAAAAACAAACAAAGTCACAGAATGAAAACAATTTAGAAGAAATTATGTTTCTAACACCCTCCAGACTGTAATCCATGCTCACCAACATCTTTAATTTGAACCACAGTTTCTCCAACATCTTTCCCACCGTAAACTTTACATCTGTAAAAGCCAACATCTTCAGCTCTCAGATCGTCCAGACGGATGGAGAAGATCCCATCTTTAACAAGGTCATCAAAGAAGTAAGCTCTCTCATAATAATCCTCATGCTGTTCCTCTGGTCGACTCTCACCGTAGATGAACAGATGAACCAGATTATTTGAGTTTGTTCTTGTCCATTCCACCTTAAGTCGTTTCAGAGGTAAAGGTTTATTAACATAACAGGGCAAAACTAATGAACCTCCCAAACGAATAAACAGGGGACTTGGTGGACTCTGTATAACAAACCCTAAAATGACAATTGTTACAAAATGCTGTGAATATTTACTCCTGGTGTAAATGTGTGTAAATCTACAGAAAACAGCAGGTGTCAAGTTTCAAAAATATCAGATTTGTGCTTAAATATAGATGAATAAAAACTGTAAAATAAAAATCTGTAAAATAAAAAAGTATATAATTAAATTAACAAATATCTAAATAAAAACCTTTAAGTAATCTATAACTAAATATAATAATAGTAAGTATTATCCTATAAGTAATTCTATTCTTAGATTCAACATTACCTCAACTGAAGCCCTGCGGAAATGTCATACGGTTTGGAAAAAAAAAAAAAAAGAAAGAAAGAAAGATTAACCAGGATGTACATACCATCAGATATCATCAGGATGACAGAACCAAAAATGAACAAAAGGTTCATTTTCAGATGAAACTATCCTGAAGCACCAAAGTTAAAAGAGCATGTATTCCTTTTTGTTACAGTAAACTGCTTTACTGTCATGTAACTAAAGTGAATAGGAATGTGTGAAGCTCAAAGATAAACCAGATAAGCCAGTTCTGAAACAGATCAGCTCCATAAGTGACAGAAGACAATAAAGTAGTGCAGTACTTTCATTTGTTAAAACTAGGTTATAAAATGTTTAAATGGATTTAAAAAAAAAAAAAAATCAATTAACGAATCCAATAAATTCATAAATAGTTCAGAATGCAAATAGCCTATAAAACCTAAAGAACACTTAATGAAACACACATTTCATTGTGACAGTTAGCACTGTTTCCACCTAAATAAACATACATAAAGATGACAGAAGCGCATACTCTTATTAAATTATATTTCAAACTGTACCTTTAAGTGAACAATGTTTACTTTGACTACATTACCCATGATGCACTGTTGTAAACAGGAAGTGCGTCAGAGACACACGGGTTTCAAACCTGTGGGGGACAAAGTCACTGCGATTCATAAATAGCGCGTATGAAATCGTGCTCATACGTAAATAACAATATTTTACATATTAGTGTGGATTAAACTTGTCGCTGTATTCGGCACTTCCGCATGCAGATATTCGTAAGGAGTGACTCAAGATTTGAAGAACGGATTCATCACACTAAAGCTCTTCCCGTGCAGAAAACAGACAGGATTTGATTTCCCTCAGTTCTGGATCCTCATCTTTCAGACAGAACCAGATCCGGCAGCAGAAGCGGATCCAGAGCAGGATTTTAATGATGATCAGCTGATCTGGAGACGCTCTTGTAGACGCTGTGCTGGTTTCCATTGGTAACGGGCACGCGCAAAGATTTCACCATAAACACTCAGTTTCTCCTGCTGGGGATCAGACATGGTAAAAAACATTTTTCTTACTAATAAAAGCACATTGCACATGTAAATTAATTTACATGTAATTCATACAAAGTAATACAATATAGTGAAGCGAACAGGGGTGGTGAGGCGTAGTTGTCAGTACTTAACTGAATAATAAGAGAGCACAACAACATTAATTAATAACGGTATTTTAAGATGTAATTGTCTTAGACAGCTTGTAATCTTAATCTGATGCTATTTAATTTGTAACTTAGTATTAATTACGTATAAATACTTTATGTATTATAAATCAGTGCATGTTGCTACTTTATTCTGTGCAATAAAACAATATTACAAATATAGTAATGCATTATTATAGTACAATAAATTGCATAAACATTTATGTGCGAATAACAATGTTATCAGAAAAGACAGCTGCAATTGTGAAATGCATGAACGGTTATTAATCGTCTCACCTTCATCTCTTGCAGACTTCAAAACAAAAGAAGGGCCTCAGAGGTGAGTTTTTGTTCAGCTTATATCTGTGTTTATGTCTCATATGTTTAATTACTATATAATATGAGCTGTAATAGTTCCATCTTTCTCTCAGGCTCTATAGATGACGTGTTAGGAGATCTGCTGGGTGATGATGATGATGAAGGTATTATCCACTGATCTAGTCACAGTATTATTTAAAAGAAGTGAATGTGATCTACCTGTTGTAATGGCAAGTGTCTTTGGTCCACAGGTCCGGTGAAGGTGCGATCACCTGCAGCTGTGTCCAGCAGACCCACAGTTGCCCTTACTTCCCGCAGCGGAAAGAGGTGGGTGCTGCATCTGAAAGCTGATTGGTTACATTTGTTCAGATGGTTTATGCAAAACACTTGCGCTGAACTTTGGGGTGCAACTCATAATGCTTAAATGCACAGGTAGCACAGCTGTTTACCACAAACCATCTAGAATAAACATCAACAGATAGTCTGTCACCAGTGTAAACGTCCAGTAAAGCTGCTTTCTTTGCATTCAGGTCACTTCTGGACGATGATTTCTTCAGTAAACTGGCAGAAGAGGCTGAGAAAGATGATGAGGTGAGACACGCTCATAATAAAAGGCTGAAAATACAAGAAATGGTGCAGAAATGAAACAATTTTAATTACTAATCATATTAAAATAAGTTCAATTAAAATTTATTAAGCACTTAAAAACTACACATTATGCTAAAATGGTATAGAATTAAAAGAAACTAAGACAAAACAGGTGAAAGAATTGTCTTTTACATTGTCTTTTATTTATGTGTTTAAAATTCACTTGTTCACATGTAACATCCATTAATACAGGAAATATAAAGAACTCATGTTTAGCTCGTTTAGATAAATTAATCAAATGAATTTCAAAGCCTACATTAAAGGAACACTCCACTTTTTTTGAAAATAGGTTCATTTTCCAACTCCCCTAGAGTTATACAGATGTGTTTTACTGTTTTTGAATCCATTCAGCCGATCACCGGGTCTGGCGGTAGCACTTTTAGCATAGCTTAGCATAAATCATTGAATCCGATTAGACCATTAGCATCTCACTATAAAATAACTAAAGAGTTTCGATATTTTTCCTATTTAAAACTTGACTCTTCTGTAGTTGCATCGTGTACTAAGACTGGCGGAAAATGAAAAGTTGCGATTTTATAGGACGATATGGCTAGGAACTATACTCTCATTCCGGCGTAACAATCGGCGTAGCCATATCGGCCTATAAAATCTCAACTTTTCATTTTCAAGTTTAGTGATTTTTTTTTTATTTTTTTTATTTCAATTTTTAATTTCAATTTTCAATTTCAATTTATTTATAAAGCACATTTAAAACAACTTTAGTTGACCAAAGTGCTGTACATAAAACATAAACCTAATTACGGCATTTAAAAATGCACATTTTGTTGTGTTTTTTTTTTTTTTTCATTTTTAATTGTTTTGTAATTTTTTTTTTTTATGTGTATAGTTATTATGAATTTTTTTTTTTCATTTAAAGTTATAGTTTTTTTTTTTTTAATAAAAGCTAAACAAAATAAAAATAAGAAATGTTGTCTTGTTGAAAAAATAAAATAAGTTTTTTTTTGTTTGTTTTTATATTTCAGTTAATGTTCACTTTAGGAAACATGTTTTTTATGGTTTTAGTTTCAGTTATTGATAATTACCCTGTGTCTACCAAACTGGAAACAGAGCACCTAAATTTGTTTTATTTTGTATGTTTTTAGGGCTCTGACGTGTCTGAAGCTGATCCTGCAGCCTTACTGGACAGCATGAAGGTAAATCTATAAGGTTCTGCTGTCTAATTTGGCTGAAATATGACTTGTGACATCATCAGACTTATGACAACATTCTGATTTTGTTCATTCCAGAACATGGATGACATGGATGCGGATCTGTTCAGCTCCAAGAAGAAGCCGAGCTCAGCTCCTGTTCAGAGAAAAGAACCTTCTAAAGCAGGAGACAAGAGCAAAATCACAGGTGTATTTCTATACTGTTAGGGTTTTAATAAATGATTTGACTCTCAGAAAACTGTTTTTAAAATATTTAATGTGTTTTTGCAGAGGAAACGGTTCCTGAGGAGAAAAAGCCCAGTTCTGCTCCGGCCTCCACAGCGAGAACTTACAAGAAGTTCAGCTTTCTGGGTAACTTTTTCTCTTGACAGCATCTAACAGGTCAAATGGCTTCATGAGGGTTTTGAGGAATGATTTTCTCCATTTGCTCCATTTTCACGCTGCATGTGGCTCAGATGATGAAGGTGGAGGTCTTGAACCTCCTCCTCCTCCTCCTGATGAAGGTATCAAAACACAACAGGATGGTTGAGCTTTGAGCAGGACTCTTGTGAAAAAAAGCATCCTGAAACCCTGAAGTTAAATATGACAGTTCTTTATGTTTCACAGATAAAGTGGATGACTCGTTAGATGATTTACTGGATGACCTGGAACACAAACAGAAGACGACAAAGAAAACTGAGCCTTCGTCCTCTTCCACACCAGCCGTTCCTCAGAAAACAGAGACGGGTGAGAAAACGGTGACGTCTCAAAGATCTGACTCACTAAAACAGATGATAAACCCAACAGCCACTCGATGACGTGTCTGTGTGGTTTATGTGTTTTAATAGCATCTCCAGCTGCCGCTGTGAAGAAAAGGGAAGATCTGACGTTTGACGATGATGAAGATGATCTGATAGACGCTCTGGGCTTTGGAGAAACACACAAAACACTAGGAAACGGAAAGACACAGAAAAAAGACAGGTAGAGTATGCATGCACACCCGTGCTGGTTTAATCCTGGAAGCTTTTAGGAGGTTTACATGAAACCAGTTTTGTTTGAACCATCTGAAAATATCCTGTTCATACAATAAAAATTTAAATGAAAGGAACATTAAAACTAAATTGTATATTTGTGACCCTGGACCACAAAACCAGTCATAAGGGTCAGTTTTGAAAACTAAATAAACTTTCCATTGATGTATGGTTTGTTAGGATATGACGATATTTGGCCGATATTTTACAACTATTTGAAATATTGAGAAAATCGCCTTTAAAGTTGTCTAAATGAAGTTCTTAGCAATGCATATTACTAATCAAAAATTAAGTTTTGATATATTTACGGTATGAAATTTACAAAATATCTTCATTAAAAACATTAATATCCAAATGATTTTTGGAATAAAAGAAAAATCGATCATTTTGACCTATACAATGTGTTTTTGACTATTTGACTATATCATATATAATATATGTCACTTATATGTGACAGTCTAGTATAATGTGTAAAATCTTCCAGTAATGAACCTTAGAGGTGGAAAAGGCACCATGCTCTCAATGAGCCTGAAGTGTTTTTTGATTTTCATAATTAGTTTGGATTAATCATAGAGAATGAGACACTGAACCTGTTGTGATTTGTGTATTTGTGTCCTCTGTGATCAGTGATCCTCCTCTGAGAGCCCGCACACGACTGGATGAGATCTTGGGCCGAGGGACGTCTCCTCGTCTGCTGGAGAGACCCGCCACGGGAGAGAAGAAAGACACGCCGCAGCCTGAGAAACAGACGGAGAAACCACCAGAGAAGAGCTCAGCTGGAAAAGGTTGCTACGAAAAAAAATGACTATAAATTGAGTGATGCAAGAAAGCCACTACTGCAATATCATTTAAGTAACAGATCATATCACAGCTAAAATAGTAGGTCAAGCATTAGAGCATTGTGCTTGCAACATGGATGTGTTTGTTTACGAGAGAGTGCATGAACTTGAATCTTAAATACAAGGCAAGTCACTTTGGATAAAAGTGTTGGCCAAATGCATAAATGTAAATGAAATCAATAAATAAGCACTAACCACTGGTTCCGCTCTGTGTAGCATCTCTGATGGATGAGGAGGACTTCACGTTTGGCTCCTATCAGCCCACGATGGGTTCGACTCCAGAGGGTCGTCAGTCCCGCAGACAGTCTGTCAGGTGAGTCACAACAAAGACACATTAATATACAGGACTGCTGACTAGACACAGCAAAAGATGTGTCAAATAAGCAATATGAAGTATTTTAATGCCTACACAGTAATAAGCAACAATAATAGATTTGTACAGAACATTTACTGAAAGTTTGCAAAATTACATATCTTAATACAGTAAAAATTAACAAATTTTAATGTATTAATGTAAAAATACCTTAAATAATAAATAAAATGTAATAAAATTATATTTTTTTAAGATTAAAAGATTAAGGTAACACAAATGTTAACATATAGCAAGAATACTTGAAAATTGATGTAATATATAATTTTTTTAATTTTCAAATATCAGGCCTACCTATAAACACAATACAACAAATTATGCAGAAAATTAACGGAATAAGCAGAAATATTAATAATAGTGCTATCGGCAGATTTTATCCTAACAATAATAGTAAAAATACATAATATTTACTATATTCATGTAAAAAAAAACTTAAGAGTGATACAGTAATTTTTAATTAATTGTAAAGTCAATTAATTAAGTCAATAAAATATTGCCATCATGCTTGAATACATCACAGTTTGTAATAATTTTAATTGTAAAAGTAAATAAATGATTTAATGTTTACCTATTAACACAACACAGATTTTTTACACAGTACTTAATTCACTAAAATACTAAAAACAAACGAAAGTATTAATAATAATGCTATCAGCATTTACTAATATATATATATATGTAT